>JALDNG010001429.1:0-54579 GCA_024349245.1 Neodontobutis hainanensis
TGTGTCAAATGCACCGAATGCACCTGTCTATATTACTAGACAAAATGGCAGCACCATGTCCAGTAGGATGCAGGCCGTCTGCCCTCAGCAGGCCTGGGCGGCCCCAGAAAGAAGGCCAGTTATCCACCAAACCATAACCTTTCTGACTACAATGCCGGGCCAGCCACCGGTTCATGGAAACTAATCTGCTATACTGTTCATCACTACCCCTTACGGTTTGTGTGTGTGTGTGTGTGTGTGTGTGTGTGTGTGTGTGTGTGTGTGTGTGTGTGTGTGTGTGTGTGTGTGTGTGTGTGTGTGTGTGTGTGTGTGTGTGTTCAGTTTAGAATTCATTTTTAAATCTTAATGTTTGTTTTTAATGCAGTCACAGGCCTTGCACCTTCTTATCTGTGTGAGATTCTCACCCCTCACCAACCCAGCAGAGCTCGTTCTGCTGGGCAACATCTGCTGAAGGTGCCCTGGTCCCGGTTCAAACAGTGGCCGATCGTTCTTTTGCAGTGATCGGTCCTAAACTCTGGAACTCGTTGCCCATTGAGTTACGTTCCATCATTGACCGGCCTCTGTTTAAAGCCAAACTTAAAACCCATTTATTTAAGATGGCTTTTTGCACTTAATGTCTCTTGTGACACTGCTCTGTTTTTATTGTGTAAATGTGTTTTTAAATCTATTTGTAATTATGTTTATTTTTTATTAATGTTGTTAAGCACCTTGGTTCAATCTGTGCTTGTTGGAAGGCGCTATATAAATAAATATTGATTGATTGAAATAAATAAATATTGAATTCTTTTGCTTTCCCATGACTCAGACAGAAACATCAGTGCAACACTGGATGAAAGATGCATGAGTCTGTCAGGAGCCCAGAAACTCACTGAACTTTTATCCACACACACATTACAGATCACAGGTGAGGATGGTTACCTTTAGTAGCCACTCAAACCTGTTTGTGTCAAAATCATCAGGGTGTGTAAACTTTTGATCAGGGTCATTTGGATAGTTATGATTTAAAAAGAGTGGGGAGAGCGGGAATCAACCACCTACCATCCGGTTGAAAGACAACTCTACCCACTGAGCTACTGCCACCATGAGCACAACTGTACTGTGGTAGGAGACGTATCGCCCACCCTCCCCACCAATCCCAGGTTCCCAGGTGCAGAAATGCAGTCCATGGCTAGTTATGTCTATTTCTGTTTTGGATTAACATGAAACACATGACATGAGGAGGAATAGGCGCAAACCCTAGTTAATAACTATAGTAAATATTAGTGCTGGGCAACGATTAAAGAATTTAATCGATTAATTGCACAAAGTTCAGCTTTTACTCCATAGTAAACAATAGTTTTCAGATAGCATAAACGGTCATATTAATCAAAAATTCAGGAGAGCTCTATCAGAGCCCGCCCCTCGTGAGCTTTGTAACAAAATCGCAAACAAAAAAAGGCAAAGGACTGAATGAAAGGAAAACTCTGTTCACTGCAAACAAGCAATATATTCTCAAACAAAAAAGAAAGACATTTTTTTCCATTTGAACAAATATATTAAAAATATTTTTATCTTGAAATATTTTTTTTATCTGCTCCAGTCAAAAATTTTGGTTTGACTAATCAATTCTGGGCCTCTTAAGTCTCTTGGAATTAAAGACAAAACATCTTCACCTTGAAAACTGAGTCTAGATGCTTTTACTTAAACCTTTTTTCAAGATGTCCTGGATGACTGAGAACCTTCACAGACCTTGTTTGACATATACTTTTTATTTTGCATATCTCAAAAAGTATTGTTTGATCATTTTGGCACACATCTGATTTGATACACACAGGAGAAATACAGAAGAAATACAGAAGAAACATCATGAAGAGCAATGTTTAGAGACAGACTCAGTTTCAGACTCATGCTGCTGCTGGCTCCTGTTTGTCTGTTATTCTGCTCATGTTATAAAGTTTAGAACAACAACATTAATTACTAAGTAAACCAGTTGGGTAGATTAGCATTTAACGCTTCAATGAGTCCGGGTTAACATTGGCTTCTTTTCTCTTTTTTATAATAAAGTCTTGATGCTGTTAATTACAGTAACATCGGTCTCTCTGTAGAATACTTTTGAGGGAGCTTTGGGTCTGATTTCTGCCTCATGTCAATATCTACTTCAAAATTGATCTAAAGCATTTTTTTTCTCACAGTTCATCAGTGTATGCTTTGTACATTGCCTCAATGCCAAAGTAACTTGCTGCCCTCTTTCTCTCTCGTCAGCTCCACGTCGTCAGCCCTGGCTCAAGGACATTTGTTCAGTAACTGGAGCCTTGTCCACACTAGGGCAGCAGTATAGCTCAGTGGGTAGAGCGGCCGTCCTTCGACTGGCGGGGGGGCGCTCAAAACATCCCAAAACATCATATCATCCCGCTCTCCCCCGCATACTGTCGTTGTGTCCTTGGGCAATACACTTAACCTACATTGCCTCCAGTGAAGTTCTGTAACACTGGAAATAGTTTAATGTATGTAAAGCGCTTTGAGTGCTACTCAAGTACCTACTACAGTAGGTGGAAAAGCGCTATATAAAAATAAAGATTATTATTATTATTATTATTATTACTCCACTTTAAGTCCACTTTAATAAAAGTCGTGCCGCTGTGTTGGTCCAGTGCCACCTTGTCTCTGTCTCCTCCTGTGCTTTTGTCTCGTCTCTGCGACAGAAACAGACTCTGCTGTCGCTGCAGGTCACCCAGATCCCCCCGCAGGTGCTCCAGGTGAACTGCACGACGGTTCCTCAGAACTCGACGAGAAAAAGGGTTTAGCTCCGTAAACGCCACTGACGCCAGCCTTCTGTGACAGAAAAATAGAAACAAGAACATACAGACTTAATACAGGGTTTAGACAAGAAACAACTGGACTAAAGACCAGAAAAAGGAGAGAAACTGGACTGTGAGTCAGTATAGAATGTATAAATCTGGTTTTAGTCTGTCTTAAACCTGTTCCTGGTCCAGACTCACCTGTGGTCTGAGATGGTCTTGGTGAAAACCCTGAGGTACTGGTAGATCTGGACAGAGGAGGACAGCTGCAAGATTTCAGCCTCCTTCAGTTTGAACAGAGCCAGACTGTATCTGAACAGAACCTGGAACCAGAACAGAGTCTCACTGAGAGCGCCCCTGCTGCTCACACTGAAACACACAGTCTCTCTGAGAGAGCGCCCCCTGCTGCTCACACTGAAACACACAGAGTCTCTCTGAGAGAGCGCCCCCTGCTGCTCACACTGAAACACACACAGTCTCTCTGAGAGAGCGCCCCCTGCTGCTCACACTGAAACACACAGAGTCTCTCTGAGAGCGCCCCTGCTGCTCACACTGAAACACACAGAGTCTCTCTGAGAGCGCCCCTGCTGCTCACACTGAAACACACACAGTCTCTCTGAGAGGCGCCCCTGCTGCTCACACTGAAACACACAGAGTCTCTCTGAGAGCGCCCCTGCTGCTCACACTGAAACACACAAAGTCTCTCTGACAGAGCGCCCCCTGCTGCTCACAATGAAACACACACAGTCTCTCTGAGAGAGCGCCCCCTGCTGCTCACACTGAAACACACAGAGTCTCTGAGAGAGCGCCCCCTGCTGCTCACACTGAAACACACACAGTCTCTCTGACAGAGCGCCCCCTGCTGCTCACACTGAAACACACAGAGTCTCTGAGAGAGCGCCCCCTGCTGCTCACAATGAAACACACAGAGTCTCTCTGAGAGAGCGCCCCCTGCTGCTCACACTGAAACACACAGAGTCTCTCTGACAGAGCGCCCCCTGCTGCTCACAATGAAACACACAGAGTCTCTCTGACAGAGCGCCCCCTGCTGCTCACACTGAAACACACAGAGTCTCTCTGAGAGAGCGCCCCCTGCTGCTCACACTGAAACACACACAGTCTCTCTGACAGAGCGCCCCCTGCTGCTCACACTGAAACACACAGAGTCTCTCTGAGAGAGCGCCCCCTGCTGCTCACACTGAAACACACAGAGTCTCTGAGAGAGCGCCCCCTGCTGCTCACACTGAAACACACAGAGTCTCTGAGAGAGCGCCCCCTGCTGCTCACACTGAAACACACAGAGTCTCTGAGAGAGCGCCCCCTGCTGCTCACACTTAAACACACAGAGTCTCTCTGAGAGAGCGCCCCCTGCTGCTCACACTGAAACACACACAGTCTCTCTGAGAGAGCGCCCCCTGCTGCTCACACTGAAACACACAGAGTCTCTCTGAGAGAGCGCCCCCTGCTGCTCACACTGAAACACACAAAGTCTCTCTGACAGAGCGCCCCCTGCTGCTCACACTGAAACACACAGAGTCTCTCTGACAGAGCGCCCCTGCTGCTCACACTGAAACACACACAGTCTCTCTGACAGAGCGCCCCCTGCTGCTCACACTGAAACACACAGAGTCTCTGAGAGAGCGCCCCCTGCTGCTCACACTGAAACACACAGAGTCTCTGAGAGAGCGCCCCCTGCTGCTCACACTGAAACACACAGAGTCTCTGAGAGAGCGCCCTGCTGCTCACACTGAAACACACAGTCTCTCTGAGAGAGCGCCTGCTGCTCACAATGAAACACACAGAGTCTCTGACAGAGCGCCCTGCTGCTCACACTGAAACAAACAGAGTTAGATCATTCATGAGATCTGCCTGCTCTGATGAGAAGAGTGTTGGTTTACTTTGAGAGATTTTGGGGCTGGGTTTAGAAGGTGTTATATGTATGTTCTTATAGTGAAAGGTATTTTATTACAGATGTTCCTGCCCGACGGAGAGTACAAACTGTCCATAGGTGGTGCGTCTGTGGGGCATCTCTCCTCTGGTCGTGGCCCTAGTGGCTGTTTGATGATGTCCTGGTCTGGACCTGGTCCTGACCCTGTCTTACCTTGCTGCCCTCGTACAGGAAGGCATCCCAAAGCGGCAGCAGAAGGTCACTTGGGAGAATCTCCACAAAAGCCACGAGGAACCAGCTGAAGGTGGCCATAGACAGGTCAACCCCACACCTGTCCAGGTGAGCGGCCAGACGGGGCAGCTTCTCCCAGAGGAAGTCCTTCAGCACCAGCTGGTCAGCCTGAGCCAATCAAAGAGCAGCCTGTCATTTATTTACAGTAGCTGGTCTCAGCTGTTACCTGTTCAGGTGAGTGTGACCTTTGACAAATAAGTATAGTTGTGTTACCTGTTTAAGTGTGTCAGGGACAGGTGTGTTACATGTGTCTAAGTAAAGGACAGGTGTGTTAAAGGTGTCTAAGTAAAGGACAGATGTGTTACAGGTGTCTTAGTAAAGGACAGGTGTGTTACATGTGTCTAAGTAAAGGACAGGTGTGTTACATGTGTCTAAGTAAAGGACAGGTGTGTTACATGTGTCTAAGTAAAGGACAGGTGTGTTACATGTGTCTAAGTAAAGGACAGGTGTGTTACAGGTGTCCGAGTAAAGGACAGGTGTGTTACAGGTGTCCGAGTAAGGGACAGGTGTGTTACAGGTGTCCGAGTAAGGGACAGGTGTGTTACAGGTGTCTTAGTAAGGGACAGGTGTGTTACAGGTGTCCGAGTAAAGGACAGGTGTGTTACATGTGTCTAAGTAAAGGACAGGTGTGTTACAGGTGTCCGAGTAAAGGACAGGTGTGTTACAGGTGTCCGAGTAAGGGACAGGTGTGTTACAGGTGTCCGAGTAAGGGACAGGTGTGTTACAGGTGTCTTAGTAAGGGACAGGTGTGTTACAGGTGTCCGAGTAAAGGACAGGTGTGTTACATGTGTCTAAGTAAAGGACAGGTGTGTTACAGGTGTCGAGTAAAGGACAGGTGTGTTACAGGTGTCTTAGTAAGGGACAGGTGTGTTACAGGTGTCCAAGTAAAGGACAGGTGTGTTACAGGTGTCCGAGTAAGGGACAGGTGTGTTACAGGTGTCGAGTAAGGGACAGGTGTGTTACAGGTGTCCGAGTAAGGGACAGGTGTGTTACAGGTGTCCGAGTAAGGGACAGGTGTGTTACAGGTGTCCGAGTAAGGGACAGGTGTGTTACAGGTGTCTTAGTAAGGGACAGGTGTGTTACATGTGTCTAAGTAAAGGACAGGTGTGTTACAGGTGTCAGAGTAAGGGACAGGTGTGTTACAGGTGTCCAAGTAAAGGACAGGTGTGTTACAGGTTTCCGAGTAAGGGACAGGTGTGTTACATGTGTCTAAGTAAAGGACAGGTGTGTTACAGGTGTCCAAGTAAGGGACAGGTGTGTTACAGGTGTCCGAATAAGGGACAGGTGTGTTACAGGTGTCAGAGTAAGGGACAGGTGTGTTACAGGTTTCCGAGTAAGGGACAGGTGTGTTACATGTGTCTAAGTAAAGGACAGGTGTGTTACAGGTGTCAGAGTAAGGGACAGGTGTGTTACATGTGTCTAAGTAAAGGACAGGTGTGTTACAGGTGTCAGAGTAAGGGACAGGTGTGTTACATGTGTCTAAGTAAGGGACAGGTGTGTTACAGGTGTCTAAGTAAAGGACAGGTGTGTTACAGGTATCAGAGTAAGGGACAGGTGTGTTACATGTGTCTAAGTAAAGGACAGGTGTGTTACAGGTGTCCAAGTAAGGGACAGGTGTGTTACAGGTGTCAGAGTAAGGGACAGGTGTGTTACAGGTGTCCGAATAAGGGACAGGTGTGTTACAGGTGTCCGAATAAGGGACAGGTGTGTTACAGGTGTCAGAGTAAGGGACAGGTGTGTTACATGTGTCTAAGTAAAGGACAGGTGTGTTACAGGTGTCAGAGTAAGGGACAGGTGTGTTACAGGTGTCAGAGTAAGGACAGGTGTGTTACAGGTGTCGAATAAGGGACAGGTGTGTTACAGGTGTCCGAGTAAGGGACAGGTGTGTTACAGGTGTCAGAGTAAGGGACAGGTGTGTTACAGGTGTCCGAGTAAGGGACAGGTGTGTTACAGGTGTCCGAGTAAGGGACAGGTGTGTTACAGGTGTCTTAGTAAGGGACAGGTGTGTTACATGTGTCTAAATAAAGGACAGGTGTGTTACAGGTGTCAGAGTAAGGGACAGGTGTGTTACAGGTGTCCAAGTAAAGGACAGGTGTGTTACAGGTTTCCGAGTAAGGGACAGGTGTGTTACATGTGTCTAAGTAAAGGACAGGTGTGTTACAGGTGTCAGAGTAAGGGACAGGTGTGTTACATGTGTCTAAGTAAAGGACAGGTGTGTTACAGGTGTCCAAGTAAGGGACAGGTGTGTTACAGGTGTCCGAATAAGGGACAGGTGTGTTACAGGTGTCTAAGTAAAGGACAGGTGTGTTACAGGTGTCCAAGTAAGGGACAGGTGTGTTACAGGTGTCGAATAAGGGACAGGTGTGTTACAGGTGTCAGAGTAAGGGACAGGTGTGTTACAGGTGTCAGAGTAAGGGGCAGGTGTGTTACGTGTCTAAGTAAGGGACATGTGTGTTACATGTGTCACGTAAAGGACAGGTGTGTTACAGGTGTCTAAGTAAAGGACAGGTGTGTTACATGTGTCTAAGTAAAGGACAGGTGTGTTACAGGTGTCTTAGTAAGGGACAGGTGTGTTACAGGTGTCCGAATAAGGGACAGGTGTGTTACAGGTGTCTTAGTAAGGGACAGGTGTGTTACAGGTGTCTTAGTAAGGGACAGGTGTGTTACAGGTGAGCTTAGGTGAGATTTACTTGAGATGCAATGAGGCTGGGGGTGTAATAATCCTGAGGCATAATGTTTTCAACCACAGCCTTCAGACCCCAGAATGAATCCTCCTCAGAACCAAGGACCAGCAGGACCAGGGCTGCCAACCTGGAACAGACCAGAATCAAAACAGGACTAAAACAAGACTAGGACTAAACCAGGACCAGACTAGATCTAACACGGACTTACCTGTTGAGGCCCTGGCAGTAGCCTATCTCAGGGTTCTCCCAGCTGAAAGCCAACAGGATTCTTCGTAGCTGCTGGAGGGCGGGGCTGGAGGGGGAGCTGAAGTTCTGATTTGTGCAAAGAGTTCGGGGCAGGTCCAGGTCAATCTGTCTGAACCAGGGTCTGGACCCGGACTGAGACCCGGACTGGATCTGCTCACACAGCTGCAGGATGGAATCAGTAAATCATTATCCTGCTCAGGTCCTCGTTTTGTCTTGGCCTAGTTCTGGTTTAGTCCTGGTCTAGTCTGGTCCTGGTCTGGTCCTGGTCTGGTCCTGGTCTGGTCCTGGTCTGTTTTTGGTCTGGTACCTGCTGGTATCTTTGTGGGTCCTGGTCTTTTTGGTCCTGGCCTTGATGATCCAGTTCCAGACCTGGGGCCTGAGGTCTGGGGACTCCAGCTCGGATCAGTGTCTTGAGTTCGGGAGGGGCTTAGTTCACCACGACAACCGGACATGTACTGCTGCCACCTGGCCACGAGGGGTGCTCCAGACCCTCCTGCAGAGAGAACAGAAACACTCACCTGGTTCAGTCTAGACTCACCTGGTTCTGTCTTGGTTCAGGCTGGACTCACCTGGTTCAGGTTGTGGGACCTTAGCTCCAGAGCCTGAATCTTAGACAGGAGTTGGATGTCCTCAACCTCAAAGTCCGGGACTAGTTGGAACCCGTACTGGTCCAGTACCCTGAGAAAGGCCACTACACATTAGCCCAGGATCAGCCCAGGATCAGACCACCCAGACCTAACCCTGATAAATATCCTGGTGGGATTTTTAAAGGGATTACTAAACTTGGAACTGGTTTATTCCTGGTTTAGTCTGGGTTTAGGCCTGGTTCAGTCCGGTTTAGTCAGGTCAAAGCTCTTACCATTGTACCTGGACTCGGGCCTGGTTCAGTCCTGGTTCAGACCTCATTTAGTCCATGTTTACTTCCCAGTTTATTATTATTTATTTATTATTATTACATCAATTTTATATAGCGCTTTTCTGGGGACGCAAAGACGCTTTACATATCAATTACTCATTCACTCCACAGTCACACACTGGTGGTAGTAAGCTACATCAGTAACCACAGCTGCCCTGGGGCAGACTGACAGAGACGTGGCAGCCATTCCATGTCTCACGGCCTCTCCAACCATCACCACATACATTCACATTCTCACACAATCATACAAGGCCAGGTGCGTCTTGCCCAAGGACACAACGACAGTATGAATTGTGGGGAGAGCGGAATCGAACTACCTTGAAGGGCGTTGAAGGACGGCCGCTCTACCACTGAGCCACTGCCGCCCGTTAGACCGGTCTGAGGTCTTACCTGTGGACCTGGACTTGGACCTGGTTCTGGTCTGGTTTCAGTGCATCCTCGATGAGCCTCTGGATGGACTCTCTTTGGGTATTGTCCCCTCGATGGATGTCCTGCAGCTGCCTCAGGACCTTCAGGTACTGCCCCCTCAGCTCACAGTTAGAGGCCTCCAACAAGGCAGCCTAGACCGGGAAAGACCAGACAGCTCAGGTCTAAATGTGCACTACAGTGCTTCAAAACCAGGACAAAATCGAGTCTAAACCGGGTCTAAACCGGGACTAAACCGGGTCTGAACCAGGTCTAAACAAGGTCTAAACCAGGTCTAAACCGGGTCTGAACCAGGTCTTAGGTCTACACAAGGTCTAAACCGGGTCTAAACCAGAACTAAACTGGGTCTAAACCAGGTCTAAACCAAGTCTAAACTAGGACTGAACCAGGTCTAAACCAGGTCTAAACCAGGTCCAAACCAGGTCCAAACCAGGACTAAATCAGGTCTAAACCAGGTCTACCCTGCCCGTAAACCCCCTGGTCCTGACCTTGGCCATCAGGCCTCTCTGGGTCTCGGTGCTGGTCCTCCAGAGCCTACTCAGCTGGTGTATCTCAGAGTTTAGGAACTGGTTCTGGTTCTGGAAGGCCTCCAGGTCATCCCGGAGCTGTTGGTTCTGTTGGACCAGAGTCTGTACACTGAGCAAGTCCACGTCCGAAGACCGCTCAGTCCAACTGGACACACAGTCTGACAGCTTCATGATCACCTGGTTCAGAGGGATTAGAACAAGTTTTAGAGGGATTTTATTAAGGTGCAGCAGGACTTATAGGTTTTTGTCTGACCTGTTTCTTGACCTGGTTCTTCTCGCTCAAGTCCCGGACTTCATCTTGCAGGTCCTGGATGAACAGGTCTTTCTGGTTCTGGCTGGTCTTAATGTCCTGCAGCTGGACTTGGGTCTGGTCCAGGCGCTGCCTCAGGTCCTGGACCTGGTCCTCTAAAGTCCGGATCAGATCCACCCGAACCAGGTCTTCCTCCGACAAAAACCTCCTCCTGGGCTTTCTCTCAGACTGACAGGCCTCCAGGGCACTCTGCAAAACTGAGACCAGGTCCTGGAACAAAACAAGACCAGACAAGACTGAGGCCAGATCTAGAATAGGACTGAAGCATGTCCTGGTCAAGTCCTGGTTTAGTTTTAGTCTAGTCCTGGTCCTGTCATGATCTGGTCCTGGTCTGGTCCTGGTCTTATTCCTGGTCATGAGCCTGGTCTGGTACCTTCTGATCTTGTAGTTCTTGTTGAAGTTGGTTTTGTTGGGTTAATGACGCAGTATTTCGTTTCAAAAAGACTGGCTCCTCATGTGACCTGCAGGGGTGGAGTCAGAGGAGAAGCAGCCAACTTGACAGAAGGGGGCGGGGTTTCGCTGCAGGGGCAGAACTTGCGTGGAGTCTAATGGAACATAATCAGGATTAAACCAGGTCAGCTCAAATCTTATTATTAAATTCAGTTGTTGACCCCTTTAGCCTGGTTTGGCCCGCTTTGGCCTAATGCATAAAAAGACAGGGAAGACCTGTCCATTCAGGCTGTAGCCCCCAGACTGTGGAACGCCCTGCCTTTGTCCCTCCGTGTGGCTGACTTTGTTGATTCTTTTAAAAAGCAGCTCAAGACACTTTTATTTAGACAGGCTTTTAGTTGACTGTGTTTTATTTATTCCTAAAAAAAAAATTAAGGAATCATTTGCTTGATTGTTCTTACATTTACATTTATTCATTTAGCTGACGTTTTTATCCAAAGAGACTTACATTGTTCTACAGACAGTAGTTACAAGTGTTACAGCCACTGGAGGCAGATGACAGTATGAACTGTGGGGAGAGGATCGAACCGCCTACCCTCCGGTTGAAGAACCGCTCTACCCACTAGCTACTGCTGTCCCACTAATCTTATAATAGTTTCTTGTTTTTACCGGTCGTTCTGGGTTCTGCTCATGTCCAGTCCTGTCCAGTTCGTATACCGATTCCGTAGCAACATGGACACTTACTTGTACTGGAGCTTCCTTTGGTTGAGCGAACTTCTTCTGCGCTCTGATTGGCGGTGTGTCCGCTGCACTCTTATTGGCTGGTTTAAGTCCAGTAGGCTGGGCTTGTACGTAGAACACACTCTGACTCCAGTCATTAGAACGCTTTCCTCAGATTCAGCAGCGAGTTCCTGTTTCAGATACAGAGAAATGTTTATGTTCCAGCCAAGCGTCATGGAACCTCCTAAATGGTTGCAGTGTAAGGGCGCCATCATACGGCAAAATACGGCGAAATACAGCGATATAGCACCATCCACCAGAGGGCAGGCTCCAAAGCGGAAATATAAGGAGAAACCCAATGGCAACTTTAAAAGTGTAAAAATCATGTTTACAGCCTGGTACAAAAGATGGCTCCAGTCTCTAGAGCTAAGTGTTTACTACGTGACAACTCTGGGGAGGAAGGGGGTTGATTATTACGTCAGTTTACGCTATCTAAAAACTATTGTTTTACTATGGAGTAAAAGCCGAAAATCCTGGATGTAACCGCCATTTTATTGCTGAATCATAACGACAATATCAGTGAATAGGGGACCAATGGGCGGATTATATCCACTATATAAACAATCAATGGTTCCAGCAGGACAGTCTTAGTGGAGCTCATGAACTGGTCTTAAAGCTGGGTCTGAGTTTAGGTTAGTCTCACTAAAACTGGAGTATTTTATTTGGCCACTAGGTGGAGTATGTGTCTTTGGGTTAAACAGAGGTGGGTTTATGGAGGAAACACCAGGACTAAACCAGGGCTAAAGCAGGTCTAAAGCAGGTCCAAAACAAGTCTAAACCAGCCTTAAGACCAAAGACGTCTAACTGTCTTCAGTGAGGACTGACACTACACAGACGTATTTCTATTTAGTAAATAATTTGAAGCCATCAAGCTTTAGGTTTAATTTCTGATAAAAGTAAGTAATTGTGAATAAAGCTATGTTTTGTCTCTCTTTCTAACTCCTTTCTGAAGTAAAGAGAGAGCGCATGTTGTAAGGACAGGTCCTTTCTGTGGAGCTCTGGGGCCAGGACTGTTCTGATTACAATCTGGTTCTTCTGCTCCCCGAATACACACCCAGGATGAGAAAAGAGCCTGGACAGAAGAAGTGAAAGTGTGGACTGATGAAAATGACCCAGCCAAGTTCCTGTGGGACTTCCAGATTCAGACTGACAGAATGGCAAACCAACCAGACATCGTGGTGGTGGACAAACAACAGAGGAAAGCCCTTGTGGTTGACGTGGCAATACCATGTGATTGCAACATCAGGAAAAAGGAACATGAGAAACTAGAGAAATACCAAGGGCTCAGAGAAGAGCTGGAAAAAGCAGTATATATTATATATATATATATACACACACACACACACACACACAAACAATGCTCAGGTAGACTGTGGCATTTAAACGATGTCACAATTACACTAAGGGGCCTAAAGTGTGCCAAGAAAACATCCCCCACACCATTACACCACCAGCAGCTGCACATTGGTAACAAGGCAGACAGGAGGTAGGGGGTAGGAGAAGGGTGACTCACTGCAGTTCGATGAGCGGGTGTTTGAGGCTGAGCTGAAGAAGAAAAGGACGACTCACTGTTTCCTCTGTGTCCACTCCCTCCACTGTCTGTAAGAGAGGGAACATGTCTGCACCTGCAGGACGGGAATAAACGGGATCAATGAATACAAGGACACGCTCTTCCGCCATTCAGCCATGTGTCATAATCCTCATCTGCCCCGCCTCCTCCTCAGACCCTCCTCTGCCCCGCCTCCTCCTCCTCAGACCCTCCTCTGCCCCGCCTCCTCCTCCTCAGACCCTCCTCTGCCCCACCTCCTCCTCCTCAGACCCTCCTCTGCCCCGCCTCCTCCTCAGACCCTCCTCTGCCCCGCCTCCTCCTCCTCAGACCCTCCTCTGCCCCACCTCCTCCTCCTCAGACCCTCCTCTGCCCCGCCTCCTCCTCAGACCCTCCTCTGCCCCGCCTCCTCCTCCTCAGACCCTCCTCTGCCCCGCCTCCTCCTCCTCAGACCCTCCTCCGCCCCACCTCCTCCTCCTCAGACCATCTTCTGCCCCACCTTTTCCTCAGACCCTCCTCCGCCCCACCTCCTCCTCCTCAGACCATCTTCTGCCCCACCTTTTCCTCAGACCCTCCTCCGCCCCACCTCCTCCTCCTCAGACCATCTTCTGCCCCACCTTTTCCTCAGACCCTCCTCCGCCCCACTGCCTCAGTAGCAGACTCACCTCAGACTCCACATCAGACCCTCTTTTATCCATCATCAGAGTCTCAGCCTCATCCTTTTATAGAAACACATTTACTGTGAAAAGAACAACTGCAGAGAGAGGAATGAGGAAATCCCTGAACAGACAGGTCCAGACTTGCTCTGGCCTCATTCCTCGGCTTTACTGCCTTCACCTTCACCCAGCCCTAAGGCTTCGTCCACACTAACAATACTCTGTTTACACTAATGCACTTCTTTGTTTAACCCCTCTTTCTTCTTTGAGTGCTGTGTGTCTATAATAGGATTCAAAACTAAAACAGAAAAAAAACAACTGTGGAGCCAGTTTTACTCATTTGAAAAACATTTGGTGTTTTAGTAAAGTCCTGTCCACACTGAGGCAGGGTTCTTTTGGTCTCTGTTTGCTTCAGTGAATTAAAAGGTGCATGACTAGGTTCTGAGGATTATGGCTGCGTCTGAGTCTGGGTCTGGGTCAGAGCCTGGGTCTGAGCCTGGGTCTGAATCTGGGTTGGAGACTGTTTCAGTTAACTTTAAAAACATTAATTTCATGTTTTTACATCCGTTTATTCTCAGAGAAACCAGTCTGTCTGAGTCCAGAATGAATGTAATGAGTCTGTAGTGAGTCTGTAGTGAGCCTTTATTGAGTCTGTATTGAGTCTGTAGTGAGCCTTTATTGAGTCTGAAGTGAGTCTGTAGTGAGTCTTTATTGAGCCTGTAATAAGTCTGTAGTGAGTCTGTAGTGAGTCTTTATTGAGTATGTAGTGAGTCTGTAATGAGTCTGTAATGAGTCTGTAGTGAGTCTGTAGTGTTTGTAGTGAGTCTGTAGTGTTTGTAGTGAGTCTGTAGTGTTTGTAGTGAGTCTGTAGTGAGTCTGTAGTGAGTCTGTAGTGAGTCTGTAGTGAGTCTGTAGTGTTTGTAGTGAGTCTGTAGTGTTTGTAGTGAGTCTGTAGTGAGTCTGTAGTGAGTCTTTATTGAGTCTGTAGTGAGTCTGTAGTGAGTCTGTAGTGAGTCTTTATTGAGTCTGTAGTGAGTCTGTAGTGAGTCTGTAATGAGTCTGTAGTGAGTCTGTAGTGAGTCTTTATTGAGTCTGTAGTGAGTCTTTATTGAGTCTGTAGTGAGTCTGTAGTGAGTCTGTAATGAGTCTGTAATGAGTCTGTAGTGAGTCTGTAGTGAGTCTGTAATGAGGCTGTAGTGAGTCTGTAGTGAGTCTGTAGTGAGTCTTTATTGAGTCTGTAGTGAGTCTGTAGTGAGTCTGTAGTGAGTCTGTAATGAGTCTGTAGTGAGTCTGTAGTGAGTCTGTAGTGAGTCTGTAGTGAGTCTGTAATGAGTCTGTAGTGAGTCTGTAGTGAGTCTAATGAGTCTGTAGTGAGTTTGTAGTGTTTGTAGTGAGTCTGTAGTGAGTCTGTAATGAGTTTGTAGTGAGTCTGTAGTGTTTGTAGTGAGTCTGTAGTTTTTGTAGTGAGTCTGTAGTGAGCCTTTTTGTAATTAGTCTGTAATGAGTTTGTAGTGAGTCTAATGAGTCTGTAGTGAGTCTGTAGTGTTTGTAGTGAGTCTGTAGTGTTTGTAGTGAGTCTGTAGTGAGCCTTTATTGAGTCTGTAGTGAGTCTGTATTGAGTCTTTACTGAGTCTGTAGTGAGCCTTTATTGATTCTGTAATGAGTCTGTATTGAGTCTTTACTGAGTCTGTAGTTAGTCTGTAGTTAGTCTGTAGTGAGTCTGTATTGAGTCTTTACTGAGTCTGTAGTGAGTGTGTAGTGTGTCTGTAGTTATTTTGTAGTGAGCCTTTTTGTAATGAGTTTGTAGTGAGTCTGTAGTGAGTCTGTAGTGAGTCTGTAGTGAGCCTTTATTGAGTCTGTAGTGAGTCTGTAGTGAGTCTTTATTGAGTCTGTAGGAAGTCTGTAGTGAGTCTTTGAATCTGTAGTGAGTCTTTATTGAGTCTGAAGTGAGTCTGTAGTGAGTCTGTAGTGAGTCTTTTTTGAGTCTGTAGTGAGTCTGTAGTGAGTCTGTAGTGAGTCTTTATTGATTCTGTAATGAGTCTGTATTGAGTCTTTACTGAGTCTGTAATGAGTTTGTAGTGAGTCTGTAGTGAGTCTGTAGTGAGCATTTATTGAGTCTGTAGTGAGTCTGTAGTGAGTCTTTATTGAGTCTGTAGGAAGTCTGTAGTGAGTCTTTGAATCTGTAGTGAGTCTTTATTGAGTGTTTAGTGAGTCTGTAGTGAGTCTTTATTGAGTCTGAAGTGAGTCTGTTGTGAGTCTGTAGTGAGTCTTTTTTGAGTCTGAAGTGAGTCTGTAGTGTTTGTAGTGAGTCTTTATTGAGTCTGAAGTGAGTCTGTAGTGAGTCTGTAGTGAGTCTTTTTTGAGTCTGAAGTGAGTCTGTAGTGAGTCTGTATTGAGTCTTTATTGAGCTTGTAGTGAGTCTGTAGTGAGTCTTTTTTGAGTCTGAAGTGAGTCTGTAATGAGTCTGTATTGAGTCTTTACTGAGTCTGTAGTGAGCCTTTATTGATTCTGTAATGAGTCTGTATTGAGTCTTTACTGAGTCTGTAGTTAGTCTGTAGTTAGTCTGTAGTGAGTCTGTATTGAGTCTTTACTGAGTCTGTAGTGAGTGTGTAGTTAGTCTGTAGTGAGTCTGTAGTGTGTCTGTAGTGAGTCTGTAGTGTTTGTAGTGAGTCTTTATTGAGTCTGAAGTGAGTCTGTAGTGAGTCTGTAGTGAGTCTTTATTGAGTCTGAAGTGAGTCTGTAGTGAGTCTGTAGTGAGTCTTTTTTGAGTCTGTAGTGAGTCTGTAGTGAGTCTTTTTTGAGTTTGTAGTTAGTCTGTAGTGAGTCTTTATTGATTCTGTAATGAGTCTGTATTGAGTCTTTACTGAGTCTGTAGTTAGTCTGTAGTTAGTCTGTAGTGAGTCTGTATTGAGTCTGTAGTGAGTCTGTAGTTAGTCTGTAGTGAGCCTTTATTGAGTCTGTATTGAGTCTGTAGTGAGCCTTTATTGAGTCTGAAGTGAGTCTGTAGTGAGTCTTTATTGAGCCTGTAATAAGTCTGTAGTGAGTCTGTAGTGAGTCTGTAGTGAGTCTGTAGTGAGTTTGTAGTGAGTCTGTAGTGAGTCTGTAGTGAGTTTGTAGTGAGTCTGTAGTGAGTCTTTATTGAGCCTGTAATAAGTCTGTAGTGAGTCTGTAGTGAGTCTTTATTGAGTATGTAGTGAGTCTGTAATGAGTCTGTAATGAGTCTGTAGTGAGTCTGTAGTGAGTCTGTAGTGTTTGTAGTGAGTCTGTAGTGTTTGTAGTGAGTCTGTAGTGAGTCTGTAGTGAGTCTGTAGTGAGTCTGTAGTGAGTCTGTAGTGTTTGTAGTGAGTCTGTAGTGAGTCTGTAGTGAGTCTGTAGTGAGTCTGTAGTGAGTCTGTAGTGAGTCTGTAGTGTTTGTAGTGAGTCTGTAGTGAGTCTGTAGTGAGTCTTTATTGAGTCTGTAGTGAGTCTTTATTGAGTCTGTAGTGAGTCTGTAGTGAGTCTGTAATGAGTCTGTAGTGAGTCTGTAGTGAGTCTGTAGTGAGTCTGTAATGAGTCTGTAGTGAGTCTGTAATGAGTCTGTAATGAGGCTGTAGTGAGTCTGTAGTGAGTCTGTAGTGAGTCTGTAGTGAGTCTTTATTGAGTCTGTAGTGAGTCTGTAGTGAGTCTGTAATGAGTCTGTAGTGAGTCTGTAGTGAGTCTGTAGTGAGTCTGTAGTGAGTCTGTAGTGAGTCTGTAATGAGTCTGTAGTGAGTCTGTAGTGAGTCTAATGAGTCTGTAGTGAGTTTGTAGTGTTTGTAGTGAGTCTGTAGTGAGTCTGTAATGAGTTTGTAGTGAGTCTGTAGTTTTTGTAGTGAGTCTGTAGTGAGCCTTTTTGTAATTAGTCTGTAATGAGTTTGTAGTGAGTCTAATGAGTCTGTAGTGAGTCTGTAGTGTTTGTAGTGAGTCTGTAGTGTTTGTAGTGAGTCTGTAGTGAGCCTTTATTGAGTCTGTAGTGAGTCTGTAGTGAGTCTTTATTGATTCTGTAATGAGTCTGTATTGAGTCTTTATTGAGTTTGTAGTGAGTCTGTAATGAGTCTGTATTGAGTCTTTACTGAGTCTGTAGTGAGCCTTTATTGATTCTGTAATGAGTCTGTATTGAGTCTTTACTGAGTCTGTAGTTAGTCTGTAGTTAGTCTGTAGTGAGTCTGTATTGAGTCTTTACTGAGTCTGTAGTGAGTGTGTAGTGTGTCTGTAGTTATTTTGTAGTGAGCCTTTTTGTAATGAGTTTGTAGTGAGTCTGTAGTGAGTCTGTAGTGAGTCTGTAGTGAGCCTTTATTGAGTCTGTAGTGAGTCTGTAGTGAGTCTTTATTGAGTCTGTAGGAAGTCTGTAGTGAGTCTTTGAATCTGTAGTGAGTCTTTATTGAGTGTGTAGTGAGTCTGTAGTGAGCCTTTATTGAGTGTGTAGTGAGTCTGTAGTGAGTCTGTAGTGTGTCTGTAGTGAGTCTGTAGTGTTTGTAGTGAGTCTTTATTGAGTCTGAAGTGAGTCTGTAGTGAGTCTGTAGTGAGTCTTTATTGAGTCTGAAGTGAGTCTGTAGTGAGTCTGTAGTGAGTCTTTTTTGAGTCTGTAGTGAGTCTGTAGTGAGTCTTTTTTGAGTTTGTAGTTAGTCTGTAGTGAGTCTGTAGTGAGTCTTTATTGATTCTGTAATGAGTCTGTATTGAGTCTTTACTGAGTCTGTAATGAGTTTGTAGTGAGTCTGTAGTGAGTCTGTAGTGAGCCTTTATTGAGTCTGTAGTGAGTCTGTAGTGAGTCTTTATTGAGTCTGTAGTGTGTCTGTAGTGAGTCTGTAGTGTTTGTAGTGAGTCTTTATTGAGTCTGAAGTGAGTCTGTAGTGAGTCTGTAGTGAGTCTTTTTTGAGTCTGAAGTGAGTCTGTAGTGAGTCTGTAGTGAGTCTTTTTTGAGTCTGTAGTGAGTCTGTAGTGAGTCTTTTTTGAGTTTGTAGTTAGTCTGTAGTGAGTCTGTAGTGAGTCTTTATTGATTCTGTAATGAGTCTGTATTGAGTCTTTACTGAGTCTGTAGTTAGTCTGTAGTTAGTCTGTAGTGAGTCTGTATTGAGTCTGTATTGAGTCTTTACTGAGTCTGTAATGAGTTTGTAGTGAGTCTGTAGTGAGTCTGTAGTGAGCCTTTATTGAGTCTGTATTGAGTCTGTAGTGAGCCTTTATTGAGTCTGTAGTGAGTCTGTAGTGAGTCTTTATTGAGTCTGTAGGAAGTCTGTAGTGAGCCTTTATTGAGTCTGTAGTGAGTCTGTAGTGAGTCTGTAGTGAGTCTGTAGTGTTTGTAGTGAGTCTTTATTGAGTCTGAAGTGAGTCTGTAGTGAGTCTGTAGTGAGTCTTTATTGAGTCTGACGTGAGTCTGTAGTGAGTCTTTTTTGAGTCTGTAGTGAGTCTGTAATGAGTCTGTAGTTAGCCTTTATTGAGTCTGTAGTGAGTCTGTAGTGAGTCTGTAGTGAGTCTTTATTGAGTCTTTATTGAGTTTGTAGTGAGTCTTTATTGAGTTTGTAGTGAGTCTTTATTGAGTCTGTAGTGAGTCTTTATTGAGTTTGTAGTGAGTCTGTAGTGAGGCTGTAGTGAGTCTGTAGTGAGTCTTTATTGAGTCTGTAGTGAGTTTTTTTGAGTCTGTTGTGAGTCTGTAGTGAGTCTTTATTGAGTCTGTAGTGAGTCTGTATTGAGTCTGTAGTGAGTCTGTATTGAGTCTGTAGTGAGTCTTTATTGAGTCTGTAGTGAGTCTTTATTGAGTCTGTAGTGAGTCTGTAGTGAGTCTTTATTGAGTTTGTAGTGAGTCTGTAGTGAGGCTGTAGTGAGTCTGTAGTGAGTCTTTATTGAGTCTGTAGTGAGTTTTTTTGAGTCTGTTGTGAGTCTGTAGTGAGTCTTTATTGAGTCTGTAGTGAGTCTTTATTGAGTCTGTAGTTAGTCTGTAGTGAGTCTTTATTGAGTTTGTAGTGAGTCTGTAGTGAGGCTGTAGTGAGTCTTTAGTGAGTCTGAGTCTAAATGTCTGTATTCTGGATGTTTTGCACTAATCTTGTTTCAGATGACTTCGACTCAATTTACCCTAAAACCATTACATTTACTTATTCGCAACTTTTTTTCTTGAGAGATCTGAGAGATTTGCTCCTGAGATTCTACCCCGTTTTATCTCAGAGTTACTCAGAGTCGTTCTGTTTGTTTCAGCATTTCATTTTACTGCTGCTATTTTTCAGTCTTTAGTCTGAGTCATTAAAGGCTCTAAGTCCAATTCCAATATTTCAAATCCATCTCAGTCTCTATGAACCCAGTTAGTCCACAGATGAAGTGCTGTGGTTCTGAGTCCGTAGTGAGTCTGTACCTGTGTTATTGTTGTGGTTCTGTTGAGCGTCTTTGGAGTCAGTATTGAGTGTGTGGGGACATCGTTTGAGTTGCAGCTGCTGGAGCCAGAAGAACTTCTGCTCCTCGCTCTGAGCCTGGAACAACAAACACCAGTTCTAAAACCAAGTCCAAACCAGGACTAAACAAAAACTAAAGTGTGTACTGTAAATATTCTACTAAATTCTTATATTCTCTCTTTTTGGCATCAGCCTTAATCAATTCTTTAACCCAGTCCTGTTTCCTTCATCAAGAATTAACAGGAAAAAGTAAAACTACACAGAAAAGAACATAAATGAAAACGTGTTCTTTCAGTGTTTGTGTATCTCAGTTTTAGGTGAAGATCAGCTGAAGCTCAGGTGAAAATCGGGTCAAGTCCCGGGTCAGTCATAGGTGAAGCTCAGGCCGGTCTCAGGCCAGTCTCAAGTAAAGCCCAGGTCTCAAGTGCATCATTTCGACAATGAAAACGTATTAACACCATTTTTAATAGGCTAAGACAAAATCTTTTTTGCTGATTTTTCTTTCAGGAAATGATTCTATACTGTAGATCATTATTTTCAATAACAATTTTATAACAGTACCGATATTTTGCCGTCACAGTTATGAGGTACAGATGCATGTTGATGATGTTAACATTGCTGTCCCAATTCCACTAATTATGCACGCTTAATACTCTGTACACTAACACCACAGTGCACTTTCACCAAGTATATCCTTTATGGAACACCACAGGTGCTAGTATTAGGACAGGGCTTCAGGTAAAGCTCAGGTGAGTCTCAGGTCAGTCTCAGGTGTGTGTACCTTGAGTGTGACAGTGCGCTCAGGTGTGTGCAGGTAGAAGACCCCAGGCTCTGCCCCCTCACAAGTGAAGGTGGCCTGGCTCAGAGGGACCTTTCCGAGCGGCGTCACATCACGTGGCGTTCGTGTATAAACAAGAGCATTCTGCTGCTCATTGAACACAAACCAGCGCTGTTTCCAGGCCTTAAGAGTCCCACCCCTTTTCAGCAGGTAACCACGGAGACAGGCCTGAGCAAGACTGGGTTTCATCAGGTCTGGAACTGGACTCTGTTGGTCCAGATCAGTCACAGCAGTGAGTTCTGACTGGAGTCTCTCTGTTAACTCAACATGGTCAAGTTTTTCAGATTCAGCTGAGATGAGATTTAAAACTTCACATTTTGGAGCTGAATTTTTATTTTGATTTTGATCTGGTTTGTTTTGTTCATGAAGTTGTTCTTCCACTTTTGCAGAGGTGGATTCTGGAAATATCTGGTCTTTTGAAGAAGAATCATTGTCTCCAGGAGATGTTTGTTTGGATTTCATTTGGTTAAGGTCAGAAAGTTTGCTTTTAGAGAGCTTTGGACTAGACTTTTCATGTTCGAGATTTTGTTTGTCCGGTTCCTTCACTGCAGTGGGTTTTGAGTTAGCGCTGTCTTTTGCTGCAGTGTTGTCAGATGAGTTTTGGTTAAAAAGTTTGCACTTTTCTAGTTCTTGGAAATCTGTTTTGTCTGGTGTAAATTTACTGACTTTAGGTTCTTTTGTAACAGTAGATTTTTCTTTACTACTGTTAAACATTTTTTTGTTTGGAGCAGAGATATTGTCTCTTGAAGCTCCTTGTTTAGTTTTGCTATTCTCTGTTACGTTTTTCTCCAATTCTGATGAGTTTAAATCAAAAAGTTTAGGTGGGAGGGAAGGTGTTTCTTGTCTCGTTTGTTTGCAACAGTGTCGTTTTCAGATTCACTCGAGTTCAGGTCAAAAACAGAGTGTTTCCTGATGTTGTTTGGAGCAGGTTCGCGTGGACCTGGACTTGGATTCCGGTCTTATTCTGGAGGTGGACTCATGTCAGATCCTGGTAAACCCACAGTAAATTGTGTCAGTCCCGACTCTGTAAAAGATCAAGAGCTGGTTTTAGATCCTGACGCAATGCTGTGAGCATGACCCCATGGAGTCTGTCCTGGTTCTGTCTGGGATCACATGGTCTGGTTTTGGACCTGGTTCAATCCTGGTTCAGTCCTGGTTTAAACTTGTTAAAGTCCTGGTTTAGACCTGGTTTAAACTTGATTTAGACTTGATTTAGTCCTGGTTTAGTCCTGGTTTAGTCCTGGTTTAGTCCTGGTTTAGTCCTGCTTAGACTTGATTTAGACCTGGTTTAGTCCTGGTTTAGTCCTGGTTTAGTCCTGGTTTAGTCCTGCTTAGACTTGATTTAGTCCTGGTTTAGTCCTGCTTAGACTTGATTTAGTCCTGGTTTAGTCCTGGTTTAGTCCTGCTTAGACTTGATTTAGTCCTGGTTTAGACCTGGTTTAGTCCTTTTTCAGATCTGGTTCAGACCTGGTCTCGGACCGGGACTGTTCACCTCCTTCTGCTTTTAGGAGACAAGGAGAGGGACAAGGAGAGGGACAAGGAGAGGGAGGGACAAGGAGAGGGACAAGAGAGGGACAAGGAGGGAAGGAAAGAAGGGAGCGAGGACAGAGGAAAGAGTAGAAACTGAATAAACTCACTGTTTTTTTCTTTGCTGCAGTTTTAACTTTGGCTCTTCTCCTTCACTTCTTTTCTTTCTCTCCTTCATGTGTTTCCTGCCCACTGTGTCTCCTCCCTGTGTTTCCTGTTAGGTTCTTTCACAGTAAAAGTCTGTTCAAGATGTATACTGAACAAAAATTAAAATGCAACACTTTTGTTTTGGCCCCATTTTTTATGAGCTATGAACACAACTGTTCACAAATCACAATATTCTCTTTTGCCGAGATAATCCATCCCCCTCACAGGTGTGGCTGATTAGAGAGCATGATTATTGCACAGGTGTGTCTTAGGCTGACCACAATAATGGATGATTTTTTATGGATCTTTAGCCTCCCAGAGGGCATCAGTCAAAAGAGAGGATGTGCAGGGTGAGAGGGGTCAGAGGTGATTTTAATATTGCTTGTTGTGATAAATGATAAAATGTTTTATGATAAAATGTTTCAATGGATGGAAGGGGCTGGTCTGTGATTTTGGATGATTTTTCTATTACGCACTGTCATTTTCTGCGTGAATAAAAATCCAAACCAAACCTTTATTGATGAGGTCAGTATGCTTTTGATTATGGCTGTGTAGAATTTAGGATTTTTTTGAGTTGTCTGGGAAAGAATAGTCTTTTGTTGGCTTTTTTGTAGATTTCGTCCGACTGCATTTTTGTGTGTTGTTGATGTACCTAAGAATTAGAAAGAGTCCGAGATGGTAAGAGGGTCAGTGGAGATGGATATGGGGGATCTGGGGGTAGGGTTGTGGGAGAAGTTGACTGTTGAGACTGCTTGGGCAACCTGCTCACAGGAGTGTTGTTCATTATCGTCAGAGATGAGTCCAATTATAGTTTTGTCATCAGCGTACTTGAGGATGGAGACTGAACTATGGTTGGATGTGAGATTACTGGTGTACAGAGAAAAGTGCCAGGCTGAAAGGACACAACCCTGGGGAGCACCTGTGCAAAGGGTCAGAGGTTGTAAAAAGGTTTCCTACCCTGACTCGGTTGTCTCCATGATAGAAAACTCTGGACCCAATAGCATAAAGGGATGTCAATGTCCATGTCCATAAGTTTATTGAAGAGCGTGACTGGGTTGATAGTATTGAATGCAGAGCTAAAAGAAATGAACAGTATATGGACGCAGGTGTTGGGGGACTCCAGGTGTTTTAGTATTTTGTGAAGAGCCAGATTGACAGCATCTTCAACAGATCTGTTTGTCCAGTTTGCAAACTGATGACTGTCCATTAATGAGGTGGTGAGTTCTTTTTGGTGAGAGAGGAAGATGCGCTCAAACAATTTCATGACCACAGATGTTAGGGCAATTGGTCTATAGTCATTGAGGCATGTCATTTTGTTTGCTTTTGGTTCAGGGATGATGAGTCCTTGAAAGATGAGGGTACACTGCCTGAGGGAGCTGTTGAAGATATGTGTGTAGACGGGAGCTAGCTAAGCTGCACAGTGTTCAGGAACACTTTCTCCTCCATGTTTTGGTGTTAGTATCAAGTTTTCTATACTGTACATTATTAAGTAAAGTAAACTTGATTCACATGGCACCTTTCACAAACAGAAATAACAGTGCAGCAATTTAAAGAAAAGAACACTAAAACAGATTAGATAAAAGAAAGCATAAAAGCTTGTCTATATTACAAATTCTGTGGTTGTCAGCCCTCAAATTCATCCTTTTATCTTTAGTGTCTGCTGTAGAAGTGGGTCGGTGAAAAGAGCAGCCTTTCAGCTCCTTCCATGGGCTCCAAAAACAAAACAAAATTATATAAATAAGTTTCTGTCAGTGAGATTTACAAAGATACCAACCATCTGTTTCTAATGTCTGTAGTTATTAAAGAGTTTCTGTAAATGTTGCTGAGATAAAGAAGTTCACGTAGACTAAAAACCAGCAGACGCTTTAAAAAGTCTTTAGTGTGGCTCAGAGTTTGTTTGTGAAGCCCATGCATCACAGTTTCAGTGAAATTATTTCTTTAAATTCAAATCCAATTCAAATAATTTCAAGGTCAGGAATTACTCAGGTCTAAAACACTTTCCTCTTACTACCCCCTCACTGCAGCAGTGTGTCCTACCCCCTCACTGCAGCAGTGTGTCCTACCCCCTCACTGCAGCAGTGTATCCTACCCCTCACTGCAGCAGTGTATCCTACCCCTCACTGCAGCAGTGTATCCTACCCCTCACTCACAGCCCTGTGTCCTACCCCTCACTCACAGCCCTGTGTCCTACCCCTCACTGCAGCAGTGTGTCCTACCCCTCACTGCAGCAGTGTATCCTACCGCCTCACTGCAGCAGTGTGTCCTACCGCCTCACTGCAGCAGTGTGTCCTACCCCTCACTGCAGCAGTGTATCCTACCCCTCACTGCAGCAGTGTATCCTACCCCTCACTGCAGCAGTGTGTCCTACCGCCTCACTGCAGCAGTGTGTCCTACCCCTCACTGCAGCAGTGTATCCTACCCCTCACTGCAGCAGTGTATCCTACCCCTCACTCACAGCCCTGTGTCCTACCCCTCACTCACAGCCCTGTGTCCTACCCCTCACTCACAGGCCTGTCTCCTACCCCTCACTCACAGGCCTGTCTCCTACCCCCTCACTCACAGGAATGTCTCCTACCCCTCACTCACAGGCCTGTCTCCTACCCCTCACTCACAGGCCTGTCTCCTACACCCTCACTCACAGGCCTGTCTCCTACCCCCTCACTCACAGGCCTGTCTCCTACACCCTCACTCACAGGCCTGTCTCCTACCCCTCACTCACAGGCCTGTCTCCTACCCCCTCACTCTAAGGAATGTCTCCTACCCCTCACTCACAGGCCTGTCTCCTACCCCTCACTCACAGGCCTGTCTCCTACCCCTCACTCACAGCCTTGTCTCCTACCCCTCACTCACAGGCCTGTCTCCTACCCCTCACTCACAGCCTTGTCTCCTACCCCTCACTCACAGGCCTGTCTCCTACCCCTCACTCACAGGCCTGTGTCCTACCCCTCACTCACAGGCCTGTGTCCTACCCCTCACTCACAGGCCTGTCTCCTACCCCTCACTCACAGGCCTGTCTCCTACCGCTCACTCACAGGCCTGTCTCCTACCCCCACACTCACAGCCTTGTCTCCTACCCTCACTCACAGCCTTGTCTTCCTACCGCTCACTCACAGGCCTGTGTCCTACCCCTCACTCATAGCCTTGTGTCCTACCCCTCACTCACAGGCCTGTGTCCTACCCCTCACTCACAGGCCTGTCTCCTACCCCTCACTCACAGGCCTGTCTCCTACCCCCTCACTCACAGGCCTGTCTCCTACCCCCTCACTCACAGGCCTGTGTCCTACCCCTCACTCATAGCCTTGTGTCCTACCCCTCACTCATAGCCTTGTGTCCTACCCCTCACTCACAGGCCTGTCTCCTACCCCCTCACTCACAGGCCTGTCTCCTACCCCCTCACTCACAGGCCTGTGTCCTACCCCTCACTCACAGGCCTGTGTCCTACCCCCTCACTCATAGCCTTGTGTCCTACCCCTCACTCACAGGCCTGTGTCCTACCCCTCACTCACAGGAATGTCTCCTACCCTCACTCACAGGCCTGTCTCCTACCCCTCAGTCACAGGCCTGTCTCCTACCTCACTCACAGGCCTGTCTCCTACCCCTCACTCACAGGCCTGTCTCCTACCCCTCACTCACAGGCCTGTCTCCTACCCTCACTCACAGGCCTGTGTCCTACCCTCACTCACAGTCTGTCTCCTACCCCTCACTCACAGTCTGTCTCCTACCCCCTCACTCACAGGCCTGTCTCCTACCCCTCACTCACAGGCCTGTGTCCTACCCCTCACTCATAGCCTTGTGTCCTACCCCTCACTCATAGCCTTGTGTCCTACCCCTCACTCACAGGCCTGTCTCCTACCCCTCACTCACAGGCCTGTCTCCTACCCCTCACTCACAGGCCTGTGTCCTACCCCTCACTCACAGGCCTGTGTCCTACCCCTCACTCATAGCCTTGTGTCCTACCCCTCACTCACAGGCCTGTGTCCTACCCCTCACTCACAGGCCTGTGTCCTACCCCTCACTCACAGGCCTGTCTCCTACCCCTCACTCACAGGCCTGTCTCCTACCCCTCACTCACAGGCCTGTGTCCTACCCCTTACTCACAGGCCTGTCTCCTACCCCTCACTCACAGGCCTGTCTCCTACCCCCTCACTCACAGGCCTGTCTCCTACCCCTCACTCACAGGCCTGTGTCCTACCCCTCACTCATAGCCTTGTGTCCTACCCCTCACTCATAGCCTTGTCTCCTACCCCTCACTCACAGGCCTGTGTCCTACCCCTCACTCACAGGCCTGTGTCCTACCCCTCACTCATAGCCTTGTGTCCTACCCCTCACTCATAGCCTTGTGTCCTACCCCTCACTCACAGGCCTGTGTCCTACCCCTCACTCACAGGCCTGTCTCCTACCCCTCACTCACAGGCCTGTGTCCTACCCCTCACTCACAGTCTGTCTCCTACCCCTCACTCACAGGCCTGTGTCCTACCCCTCACTCACAGTCTGTCTCCTACCCCTCACTCACAGGCCTGTGTCCTACCCCTCACTCACAGGCCTGTGTCCTACCCCTCACTCACAGGCCTGTGTCCTACCCCTCACTCACAGGCCTGTCTCCTACCCCTCACTCACAGGCCTGTCTCCTACCCCTCACTCACAGGCCTGTCTCCTACCCCTCACTCACAGGCCTGTGTCCTACCCCTCACTCACAGTCTGTCTCCTACCCCTCACTCACAGGCCTGTGTCCTACCCCCCTTGGATTAATCCTGTTCAAGTCCAGTGAAAAGGCCTGGACTTACCGAGTCTCTTTGAGCCGGAGCTTCAGCTGAACTCAGATGCAAAAAAATCAAAGCTGCTTTGCATTAAATCCAAATGGAGGATTAGTCCAGCTCTGTCGACTGGAATCAGACTGAATCAGACCGGGACTTGAAACAGGAAAAAAACAGGACTGGTTCTGTTTGTGGGGATGGAGGCGGCTATGTTTCCCATCATGCTTTTCTCAGGTTTGACTCTATTTTTAAATGAGGTTTATTCAGAATTCTTCAGAACAGTTTTTCTGAGCTAAAACCTAAGAGAGTGCTCTTTACTAAATCTGACAGAACTAGTTCCCTTTGTTTCTAAAACTGGATTCAAACAGACGCAGACAGTGAAAGGCTTTAGTCCGGTCTCAACCCGGATCTCTCAGGTTCTTGGCCTTTAATCAGTTTTTACCTGAAAAATATCTCTTGTCTTCTCTGACAGTTATCACTGATCTTTGGGAATGTTTAACTCAATAAGAATGTCTGTCTTCGGTCTCTTCTGGTTCTGATCTGAGTCTGGATGTCTCTGGTTCTGGTCTGATCCTGTCTCTGGTTCTGGTTCCAGTTCTGTGGGTTCCTCTCGGCGCTGGTCGGGTCTACTTCTCTGTAGGAATAGGCCTGAGACAGTCTGATGCAAGAGATTACTGCAGGACTCACTACGACGACCTGGCAGCTGCAGAGACCGAGGAGGACTATAGGGCTCTGAAGAAGGCTGCAGCTTGGCCAGATCCCAGCGGCGTGTGGTGGATCGGACTCTACGACGACGTCAGCAGCTGGAGGTGGTCTTTGAACGAGTCCAGACCCGGTTTTACTCAGTGGGCCAGCGGTCAACCGGACAACACCGACGGATACGAGAACTGTGTCACGATAAACCCCTCAGGAGACTGGACCGACCACAACTGCAGCGAGAGACGGGCCTTTACCTGCTACATAGGTAAGAATACTGACGTAATCCTGACAAAACCAGGTCAGAGCCATCTAAAACCTGTTTAAATCCACTTAAACCTGTTCAAATCCATCTAAAACCTGTTCAAATCCACTTAAACCTATTCAAATCCATCTAAAACCTGTTCAAATCCACTTAAACCTGTTCAAATCCATCTGAAACCTGTTTAAATCCACTTAAACCTGTTCAAATCCATCTAAAACCTGTTTAAATCCACTTAAACCTGTTCAAATCCATCTAAAACCTGTTTAAATCCACTTAAACCTGTTCAAATCCATCTAAAACCTGTTTAACTCCACTTGTTCAAATCCATCTAAAACTTGTTCAAATCCAACAAAAATCTGTGCAAATTGACCTAAACCCTGCTCTGTTGCAGCTGGAGCCAGTCCCAGATTTGTTTTCGTGAATGAGTCTAAAACCTGGAGCGAGGCCCGAGACCACTGCAGGGTCCACTTCACAGACCTGGCCCCGGTCTTCGACCAGACTCAGTCCCAGGCTCTGAGGGGGATCGTGTCCGGTCCCGGGTGGATCGGACTTTACCGGGACTCGTGGAAGTGGACTGACGGGTCTGAGGCGACCTCAATCAAATGGAAACCAGGGAATCCTTCAGGGGGAGGCTGTGTGTCCATTGAAACCACCACCTACCTGCTGCAGACCTACCCGTGCTCATGGGCGATCTACTTCATCTGCCAGAAGAGTAAGACCAGGTCTAAACCAAGTCTAGACTAGGTCCAGGTCAGGTCTTGACTAGGTTCAGGCTGGACTAATGTTGCAGCTTTGGAAGAGTTTGTGTCTTAAGAACGGCACATACCTTTACAAGGTCACACACAAACAAATAATCTCTGCGACCCACACCCAAAGTTCTCCTGTGTTTTCACGGCACCAGCCCAAAACTTTACGTTATGTGTCAACAAAATTAGTTTTCCAAAATAAAAGTCTAGGAGACCCATGCCTGACCTGCTAGTGTGTTGTCATAGTGATGAATGAAAACCTCCATCAGGCCAATAGGAGTAGGACCTCTGAGAAATGAGCCTCAATAAGATGCAAAAATGTGTATTGTAGTAAACTGATTCAATTTGGGACACATTCTTTTTCTGACTCCTGGAAAAAAAGTCTCTGAGACCCCTGAGAACCGTCTTGTCTTGCCATGGTGACACTCCAAACATACTGACCTCTCTCTATAAGCCAGAAAGTACTTTATTAATCATGCATTCAGCATGTGATAAATATTTTTAAAAACATAATAAATGCACTGTTTACATGACTCTTTTTTTTACCCACAATGTTGATGACTCTTATTTGTTTCACTCTGGTGTGTTTCAGTTGAGGTCAAGTGGAGAATAATCAGACTCAGACTCAAGAAAAGCTCTGATCTGAATCTGAACCTGACCAGCACAACCCTCATGGACCAGGTGAGACCAGGACCAGAGCAGAACCAGACCAGGACCAGAACCTCTATAGTCCCAGTATAGTTCCTCTACAGTCCTCTTCTGCAGCAGTTCCAAACCTTTTTATTGCGCCACTGCCCGGTTAATGTCAGTCATTATTTTCACGGACTGGCCTTTTAGGTTTGGCAAATAAATACATTAAAATAAAATGATATGACTGCCATTAGAATCCACTCTAAATCAGTGGGAGCCCTGAGCTTGAGTCTCTGCAACAAGATGAAGTGTGTTGCTTATGTGTGTTCAGTCTAATCCGTAGTTTTGTCACTTTACACAGATAGGATGTTGGAAATGGCAACAGGGTTTTCAGTGCTGTTGTGGCAATCTCAGGGTATTCTGCCATGACTTCAGTCCAGAACACCGGCAGAGTTGTCCAGCAGTTGATCTTCTTCTTGTATAGACATGCTGGATTTCCCTGGTTTGTTGGCAAACCCCCCCCCCCAGAGTTGTCCAGCAGTAAAACCTTAGCTCTAGAGACCGGAGCCATCTTTTGTACCAGGCTGTGAACATAATTTTTACACTTTTAAAGTCGTCATTGGGTTTCTCCTTATATTTCTGCTTTTGGAGCCTGCCCTCTGGTGGACGGGGGTATATTGCTGCATTCAGCCATATTTCGCAGTATGGCGGCGCTCTTACTCGAGGACCTTTTAAGAAGATGAAGAAGAAGTAGTTTTATTTATATAGCGCCTTTCCGTAGCTCAAGGTCGCTTTACATTTCACAAATACAGTACAAACAAACACTTACATATACATCTATATATACACATCACATGGTACATATAATTGGATTATCTGAAATGCTTGTTAAATAGATATGTTTTTAACTGGGACTTAAATGCACACATGATGAGATGTTTCAAAGTGTAAGAGGCAGCGCATTCCATAACTGAGGAGCATTTATGCTAAATGACCTTCCACCAGCAGTAGACAGACGGAAACGTGGGATGGATAACAGACCGAGTTCGGCTGATCTAAGGGACCGGACGGGGCGGTAAGAGGAGAGTAGGTCAGACAGATATTTGGGAGCAAGACCATTTAATGCTTTGAACGTTCCATGGGAGACGCTTGGGTAAGACATGTGACCGAGGGCAACCGACAACTGCCAGGAAAATAGTTTGGGATGTAAAGAAAAAAACAAATAACTTCAGCTGAAAAACAGGACTCTGAAAAAAGACGTGTGGCTGTTTGAAGTTGCAAAATAAGGAGGCCCTTTAAAAAATGGGCTGCATGGTCAATCAATCAATCAATCTTTATTTATATAGCGCCTTCCAACAAGCACAGATTGAACCAAGGTGCTTAACAACATTGATAATAAATAAATATAACTACAACACTACAACACAATAAAAACAGAGCAGTGTCACAGAGCCACTAAGTGCAAAAAGCCATTAAGCCCGAGAGCCCCCATTTTTGGGGGCACTGTGACGTCAAAAACAATGCAGCTTTAAAAACTACATCTACTTTTTCACAATATGGGCATGCCGTATATCAAAACGCTCACGGAAAGCTCCTCTACGCTAACATCAAGCCATTTCCAAACACAGACCAAACGGGAAGCCAAAATAAAATATTTAGTCAAGGTGTGAAGAGCGCCACCTAGGCTGACAAAGCGAGACATTTTTAGGAGTAGCTGGCCCCCACCTCACCGAGAACGGCTGAGCGAGGTGTCAAATTACACAGCAGACGCTAACGCCACAACGGAGCATAGCAAGCTAGGATCATATTCTTTTACAACCACCCAGCAGCGGCTAAAGACTCTAAAAACTGCTCTCACACAGCTACGAGGACAAAGTGAACCTTCCTTTGCTGTGTAGTGATGATAGCCAAGTTTCTTTCACAAAGTCCGCTAATTTCCGGGTATTTCCGTGGCTGCCTGTTGAAGGAGCCCATGGACATGCATACAACTCCTGCTCATGGTGTAGAAAACATAAGATGCACTACCCAGCATTCCCTGCTTTGGCCACAGACTGTGATTGGCTCAAGGACCACTTTCTTATGTGTCATCGGAGCAAGGCTCATGTGACCATAGACATACATAATAAAGGCTAGATGTCTCACGGCGCAGTCTCTGACGTCATCACCGGCGGCCATCTTGAAACAGGCAAGCTTTCTGGCGGACTCCATGGTACCTGATGTAAGGTGAGTGATCTGCACGAACATAAATACTTTTATCTCGCTGAAATCTTGACGGATTTACAAAATGTTTGATTTCTTACAAACGTTAATAATGTGGCTATAATTCTGGATGCGTGAACATGTTGAAATTGCAGCTTTTCTTTTCGAAAGACGACTTAATCGTGCAGCATAGTTGTGTATCACGGCTAACGTTACTTGTGCAAGTTATCAAGGCTGAGACCACCATCGAGCTGTTCAGTTATAGTTTTACTGACACCAATAACGATTTTATGACAACTATTTTTTATCTATATTACAGTCATTGTGAATGTGGTTGTAGTTATTAGCTGGCTTTGAGTGAGACCTAACGTTAGTAGTTACAGGTTAGCTGCTACCCAGCAATTTTACATCAGTGGGAGAGGCAGAATTGCTCTTTCTTTTCAATATAACTTAAGTTGCACATGATTTCCAATCGGTTTGGTTTGTTAAAAACATCTTATTTTTATTTTTTGTAAAATGTGTTTTCTGAAGACATGCACATTAACCCTAACCCTAAGACATACACAGTACCTGGAAGTGTCACAAACCATTTTGAGTATATAGAAAAATGCCTGTATTTGTATCTGTTTGCCGAATTTATCTAGCCTGGTTCTACCAGACTCTCGTACATTTCATTTGTACAGAGAGTCTGGCCTCGCCTCCATTGACAAGCGTTTACTTCCTTGTATGCGGGAACTCTGTTGAAGTTTAAAACTATTGGATCTGCCCAGAGTCACTCAGGATCTGCCATAGCCAATCGCTAACGTGTGGTCGTGACGTATGTCATGCGCCGAAACCGACCGGAAACAACAAGTCACTCCCTCTGTTCGCTGATTGGTCCTACAAAAAATTGATTTCTGGAAACCTAAGAATATACAGCGATCCCAGACTAAGTACTAAAGCGAAATGAAATTGAGCGGAAGTACGTAGGAGGGCGGAGCCAGGCTAGAATTTATCACCACTGATACAGTCTGAACTGTATGATAATGTCATGCAACTTAATTTATACGGAAAGATCATTCAGGGGTGGCTAGTTCTAGTGTTTTTTTTTTTTTTTTTTAAGCATAAAACATTTTTAAAGCATGTAGTGAATATCTGTGTACTATACTCCATATATCTTTTTTTTTGTTTTAAGGTGGCTGGAATAACAACCCTAATGCCAGTTCAAGTACATCTTCAGGAAGCTGATGGCCCGGTGTGGGGTTGGTAAACCATGCAGAGGCAATGTGACAGCACAGGATGACACAGAGTCCCTCCCAGCTGTCATTGTCACCTCTACAAGCTGTCCTCTGCAACAAATGAATAAATAGACTTTTGTGTAATTATTCCATATTTTGTGTAGTAATTCTATATCAGAACCCCTGATATACAATCCAAATAGTCTACAAGAAACTTCAGAGTGTTACCAAGAGGTTACCACACAGTAAGCCTTTATTATGTAGCCTATGTCTATGTTTTGGGTAACCAAAAGTCCTATGGGGAGTTTCGATAGGGCATTTTACAAAACGCATGAGCATACCTTGGCAAATCAATGGTCTAAAGTACTCATATTTCATTCTATATTGATCTGCTTTTGTACACAGCTTTACAAGACCTGGTGCTTGGGCTCAGTTGTGTTTCTAAAGTCATATCAAGAGACCTAGAAGCTGAAATGTGGTCAGTTGAGATGCTTGTTATCCAACAGAAAGAAAAACAATATTCTAGCCTCTATAACTCTGTGCAAGTACTTCACATAATTATTCTGATTGTTTCCTAAGAAACTACAGGGTCTCAGTTTTCTAAAGAGGTCAGGCATTTGATGGTAGGCAAAAATAACTGGGAACAGTGATCTCTGAAGTAGGCGCAGTGCAATGTCAAGGGGAAAAGCCTAGTAAATGGCCCAATCCTCAAGAAGTTAAAATAAACATAATAATTCAAATTATCTTATTATAATAACATTATAAAAGTGTGTGTGTATGTAAATATATATATATATATTATATATATATATATATATATATATATATATATATATATATATATTCATTCCTTGGGCGTGTGTATATTCATTGCATCTCTATGTTCTGTTCAATGTTATTTTCATATGGAAGTCCATGGTTATAATTATTCATAAGTATGCAGTGTCATAAGTATATCTCTGACGTTTATAACAAACTAAACTGTTTAAAAATCGGTAGAAAATTTAGCAAGTTATGGTTATTTAAAAGTACATGCACCATTAAAACACAATGAGTGAGCAAGCTGCCTGTGACAAGATGGCGCCAGTTGCGGACGTCGACCTCCGATGGCCGACAGCGCGGACGAGACATCTAGCCTTTCTTATGTATGTCTATGCATGTGACCAGGAAATAAACAGTTTCCCTCGATTCTCCCGCCTCTAAGGATTCAAATGAGGTCACATGTTCAATTTGACCAATGGGCTGCGGAGAACCGTCTCTCACCAGCTGCAGCATCTCTCAGCATCCACAATACACACAGAGTCAGGAGGAAGAATAGAGACAGAAAACACAAATAAATACATAAAAGTCTGGTTTAAATTCTCAAAAATGTATTTAATAAACACCATTAGTGATATAAACATAAAATATATAGTATTTACATGACTAAACTGAAATTTACCAGACTGGATCAAAGTGGGCCAAAGTGGGCTTTTTGAAAGCTCGCCTAATTTATCTGTACTAAAATCTCTTGAGTTTCATTCTGCTTCACATTATCAGTTTAATACTTTGCAGGGATAATGTAAACATGTTTTATTTACATTTTAGGAAGTACAGAGTCTTGAATTCAGCATCCTAAAGAGCTCATATCATAAAATACTGGGGGTTTTTTTTTGGCGAGGCAAAAATAATACATTTTAGCTGTGTGCCATCTTCATTTTCTTATTATTAGTAACACATATTCATATGATAACACTTTTTTAACAAATCTACAAATGTTCCCTTTATAATGACACCAAAATTATTCAATTACACCTTATGGTTGCTGGAATATAGCCATTTCTTTATGGGAATGCATTTTTCGAGCAGTGGTCTTGAAAATAGGCATCGTCGACAAAGGGTTAAATAAAGGTTTTAAGTTTGGCTTTAAACAGAGGTCTCCAGAATAAAACCATTACTATACAAATGCACCAAAACATCCCACTTACAATGCACCAACAGTCCGACTGTGAAACATGGAGGTGGAGCTGATGTTCTGGGGATGTGTGAGCTACAAAGACACAAGAAAAGATGAATGCAGCATGTTTTAAGAAAATACTGGAGGAACATTTGCTCTCAGATCAGATTAGAAGCTGCACATGGGACGTTCCAACAGGACAACGATCCAAAGCACAAGGACAAGTCGACCTGTCATTGTCTACAGCAGCAGAAAGAGAAGGTTCTGGACTGACCTCAGTCTGACCTCAGTCTGACCTCAGACTGACCTCAGACTGACCTCAGTGTCATTGAGCCACTCTAGCGACCTGCTCTTGCAATGAAACTTGGTCTCACTCAGCTCATAAAATAATCCAATGAGAAAAGGAAAACCACACAGCTCTGTTCTTAATCTAATTTTTACAAACCAGTTTTAAAAATTGTGTAATAGACAGTGATATTTCAGATCACTACCTTGTTTATTAAATTAGAAAAACTAAAGGTCATGCTTACAATGAGACTGTGATGTGTCTATGAAGGTTCTCAGTCATCCAGGACACCTTGAAAAAAAGGTTAAAGTAAAAGGATCTGGACTAAGTTTTCAAGGTGAAGACGTTTCGTCTCTAATTCCAAGAGACTTGATCAATTCTGAGATCAACTGTAAGAGTGAGCTTTATCTCTAGAGGGAGGGGCTTAACCTAAGACCAAACCTGATGGACCAGGTTGTTCTGGTATCATAGTCGTTGGTCATGAAAGGGAGGTGTGACTCCTGATGTGAGAGTCGTTAGTGACACTGCTCCATTCAGGTGTTGTGTTTGTTGTTCTAGAGTGAAACTGTCTTGATTTAGGTTTTAGAAAACTGTTATAAATACAAGGCAACATGAATCTGAGGCCCCCCTCTGTTCAAAGAAGGCTTTTCCATTTGAAGAAAAGTGTCTCCCTTCAGCCCTCTCTCAAACCATCTGTCCTCTCTGGACAAAAAAGAGACTGTGACAAAAATACCACACTTAAAATGATCCCAATTCAATGCAATAATAAATGACTGCTTTCAATTCTGTGGAAAATCTATTAAATTTCCATAAAAAAGAGGAAGCAGTACAACTAAAATGTTGTCTCCGTACGCTAAGGCAAAGGCAAAAGAAATTACCCTGGGTAAATTCAGAAATAATGATTCTTCTCCAGAAACAGTTTCTTTAAAACTGTATAGATCAACAAAAACTCTTAAAGCAAAAAACAATTCATATATACAGGTGCTGGTCATATAATAAGAATATTAGCAAAGAGTTGATTTATTTCACTAATTCATTACATTTTACATTTACATTTAGTCATTAGTCAATTCCATTCAAAAAGTGAAACTATTATAATCATTACAGACTGAAAATATTTCTAATGTTTTTTTTCTTTTAATTTTGATGATTATAACTGACAACTAAGGAAAATGCCAAATTCAGTTTCTCAGAAAATTAGAAAATAGTGAAAAGGTTCAGTATTGAAGACTCTAATCAGTTATTTAACTCAAAGAAAAGATGTGGTGGAAAAAAGTGTACAAGCAATAGGAGAGGATTGTGAAACAAAACCCTTGAAAACTGTGAGGGAGCTTCAGAAAGAGTGAGCAGCTGGAGTCAGTGCGTCAGAAACAACTACGCACAAACGTATGTCAGACACGGGTTCAGCTGCAGTCCTTGTGTCGAGCCACTAACCCTAACAGCGTCAGAAGCGTCTCGCCTGGGCTAAAGACAAAAGGGACTGCTGCCGACTGGTACAAACTTATGTTCTCTGATGAAAGTAAATTTTGCAAAATATATCAGTCTTTGTGTAATAAGTGAATTTCATAAGAATCACTTTTTAAATGGTAAAATAAATCAACTGATGATATTCTAATTATATGACCAGCACCTGTATTAAAAACAAATGTATTGTTGAGCTTTGTTAAGCTAAAATGAGTCACTTTTAAAATCCAATTGTCAAGAAGTATTAACGAGTTCTGCCGAAGAATTCTGTCTTCAGTCCTTTCAGTTCTCCTCAAATGTCACACTTAAGCTTTCATCTTATTTGAGTAACAAGTCACAAGTTCACAAAATTGGTCAGACAAACGTAAAAAAGAGTGCTTGTTTTTACGCTCACCTAGGAACAGACAAATGCCTCTGTGTGCTCCTGAACTCACATCTCAGCTACAGAGAGCACACCCACTGACAAAAACTGTACATCTACCGTTGTACTTGTGTACCGACACGATCCTCTTCACAAGGGAAAAAAAAACTGCAACCCCATTTTCTTCTTACTGCACAGAAGCCTGTGGAGGTTCAGTCGTCCAGGACATTCTGAAAGAAAATATTAAAGCAAAGACATCTGGACCTAGGTTTCGAGTTAAGGAATCACGGATCATCCTATGTCCAGATGCCCCTGTTTTAACCTTTTCTTTTAAAGCTCAGAAGCATGTCTCTCCACCCGTTCAGGCCTAAAGCCAGGTAAAAGAAGTCCATGTGCAGTCAGGTCCAGGCTCATGGAGGAGACAGAGTTAATCCAGTCTTAGACCAGTTTTTTTTTTTTTTAGACGTAAACAGAAACAAAAACTCTATTAATGTCAAAAGTGACTTTGTGTTAAGTATAAATGATTCTCTGTTTTCAGCTGAAGCAGCGCTGGGTCCAACAGGGTCTGAACGGTAACGTCAAGTTCAGGTGGATCAGGACCAGGGCTAAAGAGGTCTTCACCAGAGAGCAGGACCAGGACCAGGACCTAAATAACACCTGTACCAATATTTAATATTTAAAACAAGAGTGAGACCAGCTACAGTTCTCTCCTTTTACAGCATTATTTATTTGTTGTTCTAATAAAGGTAGAATAAACAGTTGTGCTCATAAGTTACCCGGGCAGAACTCAGTAGCTCAGTGGGTAGAGCAGTCGCCCTTCAACTGGAAGGTAGGTGGTTCGAATCTCACTCTCCCCACAGTTCATACTGTCGTTGTGTCCTTGGGCAAGACACTTCAACCACCTTGCCTCCAGTGGCTGTAACTGGTAATTACTGTAGAACAATGTAAGTCGCTTTGGATAAAAGCGTTAGATAAATGAATAAATGTAAATTCTTGGGCTCTTGCTTGAACTGCAGGTTTGAGATCTCAGAGTGGATCAATGACACTGAGGTCAGACTGAGGTCAGACTGAGGGCAGACTGAGGTCAGACTGAGGTCAGACTGAGGTCAGACTGAGGTCAGACTGAGGGCAGACTGAGGGCAGTCTGAGGTCAGACTGAGGTCAGACTGAGGTCAGACTGAGGTCAGTCTGAGGTCAGACTGAGGGCAGTCTGAGGTCAGACTGAGGTCAGACTGAGGTCAGACTGAGGTCAGACTGAGGGCAGTCTGAGGTCAGACTGAGGGCAGTCTGAGGTCAGACTGAGGTCAGACTGAGGTCAGACTGAGGTCAGACTGAGGGCAGTCTGAGGTCAGACTGAGGTCAGACTGAGGTCAGACTGAGGTCAGACTGAGGTCAGACTGAGGTCAGTCCAGAACCTTCTCTTTCTGCTGCTGTAGACAATGACAGGTCGACTTGTGCTTTGGATGGTTGTCCTGTTGGAAGTACGTCTCATGAGCAGCTTTAGGCTGATGAGTGCAAATGTTCCTCCAGTATTTTCTGAAAACATGCTGCATTCATCTTTTACTGAGCCTTTGTAGCTCACATCCCCAACACATCTGTCCTCCATGTTTCACAGAAGGACTGGTCCTTTCACCAGAGACTTGTCGACTCCAAATGTAACGTTTATGGTTGTGGCCAGAAAGTAAAATTTTGGTCTCGTCACTCCAAATGACTTTGTTCCAGAAGTTTTGAGGCTTGTCTCTGAGCTGTTTGGAGAATTGTAGTGGGATGCTTTGTGGCATTCTTTATTAGAGTTTGAACACTGCCGATTGGCATTCTCAGTTCCTTGGATTTATTTTTATTTCCTTTCCTCTTTTTTACAGTTCAATTACCTTTTCCCACAGATCCTTTGACAGTTCCTTTGCTTTCCCCATGACTCAGACAGAAACATCACTGGATGAAAGATCCAAGGCGCTGTCAAGAGCCCATAAACTTACACATGCTGGTTACAAAGTGGTCACAGGTAATGATGGTTACCTTTAGGAGCCATTCAAACCTGTTTGTGTCACTTGTGTTAATGTTATCAGGCCAAAATCACCAGGGTATTTAAACTTTTGATCAGGGTCATTTGGGTAGTTTCTGTTGTCAATATCATTTAAAAAGAGAAAACACAGTTGTTTGTTAATACATGACTTCATCCAAACACTAACTATGAGTGAGAGGAAAGTTTTTAGTACTTAAGTAATGTTGGCTCAAAGATGCACTAGTCCTCAACACAAAGAGATATTGTAGGTCAGTGAAATACAAGAAAGTTTATTTATGAGGTTTTACTTAATAATATAGAAAAGAAATTGAACACCTCAATATTTCGACTTGGCAGACAAAAAACACAGATTAAACAAATCTGTCCAAGTCAAACTCAAGTGCTCAAAAAAGGCTTAAGTAAAACATTTTCAAAAAATGTATTTCCTATTAAAATGGAAAAACAAAAAAGTTTTGCTTTCATTTAATGCTACTTTCGGCTTCATCAGTGGCTGCAGCCATCGCTACTTTATGTTAAACACCTGGCGTTTAAACACCTGGCGTTCGGCAGGCTGCGAATTCCCGTTCATAAAGGCAAAGAGCATCCAGTACCTTCAATGGCCTGCAGATGGCGATATCGCCTCTTACACCCGAGAAATAAGCCACGGCAGACAAAGTTGACTTGACGTGCACAAACACAATGTAGCGAGGAACGTAAGCGTCAGTTCTAATCTAAGTCCAGACGCTTTTACTCAAACCTTTGCTTCAAGATGTCCTGGATGACTGAGAACCTTCACAGACACGTCAGTTCAAATGTAGTGGAGTAAAGAGTACAAATATTCAATCAGTAAAAGTAGCTTATATTTTTATACTCAGTACAAGTACAAAGTTGCCAAAAAAATACTAAAGTATAGTAACGAAGTACATTTACTCAAGTACTTTACACCTCTGTTACAATTCATAGGCACAACTGTAGTTTTTCTGTTGTCCATTCTTTGTGCATCGTATTTATTTTATTTTCTCGGTTACTCATTGTACATATGTGAAAATCCAATTAACCATTCGAGGAATTCGATGACTCTTCAGTTTATTCTCATGATTTTGTAAACATTTATTCAATTATTATATACGAAAATAATAATTTATATATTATTTTTGAACGTCAAGACGCTGCGTGCGCGAGTGCTGCATTAAACCCGGAAGTGACGCACTGTCACCTGAGCAGAGTCAAAAACAACAAACAGACCTTAGCTTCGCGAAAAGAACCGTGACAGCGGGGCTTTACGTGGACAGTCATCCGCCCGAGAGAGCGCAGAGAGCGGCCTGAAGTCAGCGGAGCTCCTCGGGGAGAGTATCCGGCTGAAGGAGCTCCGAGTTGGGCCTGAGGAGACTCGAGGTAGCTTAGCCCATGACAGAGCTCTGAGGGCGTCCTGGAGCCAGCGGTGGATCCCGGTGTCTGTAGCCTGCTGACGGAGCTCTGAGCGCGGGCTGAGGATGTGGGTCGAGCCGGAGGAGGTGCTGCTGGCCGCTGCGCTGTGGGTCTCGGAGCGGGCGAACCCTTCTTCATCCTTCAGCGGAGGAAGGGCCACGGCCGCGGCGGGGTCTGTCCGGTGAGTGTCCGAGACAAAGGCCTTAAACCAGGGTTAGGGTCCCCTTCCTCCGGACCGGTCCGGTTCCTTTCCCCGTGGTTTCTAATCTTTAATGACTCGATCGAATATCACACTCTTCATTAAAAAATGTTTTTCAAACAGAGTTCGTCTGCAATGAAAAGCGTTTTCCCCAGAAACACAGTTTTTAGATTTAAGTCTTTATAGTCAACAAATAAAACACTTAAATAATATGGAGAGTAGGACAAGCTTAAATCATAAAATGAAATATTTAATAGTTCAGGTTGAGTAAAAACCTGAGGCCGAGCATTTTATTTGACAATTATTGTGAACAGGGCCGTTTCTAGCAATTTCGGGACCCTTTTCGAGAATATACTTTTTCAGTGCATCAACATGCCTGAACAGATGTAGAGTTTCATTTTACTGTACAGTGCTACCTAAACATGCAGCTTGCAGACTTCTATTTGATGCATTCAACATAACATTAATTTTATCTAATAAAAGAGATTGCACTACAAATATAATTTATATAATAAAGACTGTAGCTAGCTACAATAACAGTAGCATTATTAGGCAACTTTGCATTATTTCAACTTAGTTTGTTAGCTGGTCGCTTGCTAGTTCAAATGAAAAGTCAAACAGCATTTTGTTTATGTTAGAAAACACAACATACCTTGATAGTGGGACCTTTTTTCTGCGTTTTCTTTTCTCCACTTTCTGAAAACCACACCTGAGGGCTAGGACGGCCTTTTTCATGATGACATTGACAATAATGTTAGAAATATGGCTGGTTGACGTTTGTCAATATCAAACGCTGTCTGAGATGTGCACTGATTACTTGTTGCTCATCCCAGCAGTCGTGGCTGCAAATGATCACTTTTTATTTTATTTTTTTGAGGGCTTGATGCAGCCCCCCTCCAGCAGATGGCGCCCTAGGATGCCTGTGCCAGTTTGTGAACGTCTCTCAAGCTCTTTTGAGGGGCTCCTGGACTCCTTTAACTCTGTATATTAAATGTTGTCTGTTGTTTTGGCGGTAGGTCTCCTTGTGGGGACGTTAGATGTGGTGCTGGACTCCTCGGCTCGAGTGGCTCCGTATCGGATCCTGCTTCAGACCGGAGACCTGCAGGTTTTCTGGACCATCGCTTGTGGTCAGAGCACTTTTACACTTTACTTCACAAAGCACAAAGCGGCACATTGTCAATGTTTTAATATTAAGTCTAAATGTAGGGCACACACAGAATATATTATTTACAAACCATTACATGCATGTCTGGTCCTGGTCTGAACCTGGTCTAGCTCTGGTCTATCTGATCTAATCCCAGTCTGGTTCCGGTCTTGTCAGGATCTTCTCGGAGGGAGATAACAGAACACTGGGACTGGCTGGAGTCAAACCTGCTTCAGACCATTTCAATTTTTGAAAACGATGAAGACGTGACAACCTTCGTCAGAGGAAAGATCTGCGTGAGTCTGACTTACTAGGTTTAGTCCTGGTTTAGTCTTGGTTTAGACCTGGTTTAGTCTTGGTTTAGACCTGGTTTAGTCTTGGTTTAGACCTGGATTAGTCTTGATTTAGTCTTGGTTTAGACCTGGTTCAGACCTAGTTTAGACCTGTTTTAGTCTGGTTTGAACCTGATATAGTCTTGGTTTAGACCTGGTCTAGTCCTGGTTTAGACCTGCTTTAAACCTGATTAAACCTAGTTTAGACCTGGTTTAGACCTGTTTTAGACCTGGTTTGAACCTGACAAAGTCCTGTTTTAGATCTGGATTAGTCTTGGTTTAGACCTGGTTTAGACCTAGTTTAGACCTGTTTTAGCCCTGGTTTGAACCTAGTTTAGACCTGGTTTAGACCTAGTTTAGACCTACTTTAGACCTAGTTTAGACCTACTTTATACCTGGTTTAGACCTGCCTTAGACCTGGTTTAGACCTGATTTAGACCTGGTTTAGGCCTACTTTAGACCTGGTTTAGGCCTGGTTTAGACCTGGTTTAGACCTACTTTAGACCTACTTTAAACCTGGTTTAGACCTGCCTTAGACCTACTTTAGACCTGATTTAGACCTACTTTAGACCTGGTTTAGGCCTGGTTTAGACCTGGTTTAGACCTACTTTAGACCTGGTTTAGGCCTGGTTTAGACCTACTTCAAACCTGGTTTAGACCTGATTTAGACCTACTTTAGACCTGGTTTAGGCCTGGTTTAGACCTGGTTTAGACCTACTTTAGACCTGGTTTAGGCCTGGTTTAGACCTGGTTTAGACCTACTTTAGACCTACTTTAAACCTGGTTTAGACCTGCCTTAGACCTACTTTAGGCCTGGTTTAGACCTGGTTTAGACCTACTTTAGACCTGGTTTAGGCCTGGTTTAGACCTGGTTTAGACCTACTTTAGACCTGGTTTAGACCTGCCTTAGACCTACTTTAGACCTGGTTTAGGCCTGGTTTAGACCTGGTTTAGACCTACTTTAGACCTGGTTTAGGCCTGGTTTAGACCTACTTTAAACCTGGTTTAGACCTGCCTTAGACCTGCTTTAGACCCGGTGTACCCGGTTTAGGGGCTGATTGCGGAGGAGCAGCGGGCCTTGGACCAGGACCAGGACCAGGACTCGGTGAAGTTTAACGAGGCTCAGCTGAAGATGAGGAGGCTGTTCTCGATGCCGGAGGAAGAAAAGCTGGTGAACTATTACAGCTGCAGCTTCTGGAGAGGACGAGTGCCGCGGCAGGGCTGGCTCTACCTGAGCGTCAACCACCTGTGTTTCTACTCCCTCCTGCTGGGCAAGGAGGGTAAGACCAGACAAAACCTGTTCAAGACCTGATAAAACCTGTCCAAGACCAGACAAAACCTGTTTAAGACCTGACAAAACCTGTCCAAGACCTGACAAAACCTGTTTAAGACCTGACAAAACCTGTCCAAGACCAGACAAAACCTGTTTAAGACCTGATAAAACCTGTTTAAGACCTGACAAAACCTGTCCAAGACCAGACAAAACCTGTCCAAGACCAGACAAAACCTGTTTAAGACCTGATAAAACCTGTCCAAGACCAGACAAAACCTGTCCAAGACCTGATAAAACCTGTCCAAGACCAGACAAAACCTGTTTAAGACCTGATAAAACCTGTCCAAGACCAGACAAAACCTGTCCAAGACCTGATAAAACCTGTCCAAGACCAGACAAAACCTGTCCAAGACCTGATAAAACCTGTCCAAGACCAGACAAAACCTGTTTAAGACCTGATAAAACCTGTCCAAGACCAGACAAAACCTGTTTAAGACCTGATAAAACCTGTCCAAGACCTGACAAAACCTGTCCAAGACCTGATAAAACCTGTTTAAGACCTGACAAAACCTGTCCAAGACCAGACAAAACCTGTTTAAGACCTGATAAAACCTGTTTAAGACCTGACAAAACCTGTCCAAGACCAGACAAAACCTGTCCAAGACCTGACAAAACCTGTCCAAGACCTGACAAAACCTGTCCAAGACCTGACAAAACCTGTTTAAGACCTGACAAAACCTGTCCAAGACCTGACAAAACCTGTCCAAGACCAGACAAAACCTGTCCAAGACCTGACAAAACCTGTCCAAGACCTGATAAAACCTGTCCAAGACCAGACAAAACCTGTTTAAGACCTGATAAAACCTGTCCAAGACCAGACAAAACCTGTCCAAGACCAGACAAAACCTGTTTAAGACCTGATAAAACCTGTCCAAGACCAGCCAAAACCTGTCCAAGACCTGATAAAACCTGTCCAAGTCCTGACAAAACATGGTGTTTCATGTAATGTTTTATCTGCTGACCGCAGTTCGATATTCCATTTCAATTCTATAAATGCAACCTATTGTATTTACAGAAACATATTTTTATTTGAACTGATTGAACCTTGTTAGAACCTGAGCTACAGCTTATTCTTTGCTGCTGAAAGAACCTTGTGCTGGGGTCATGTCTCTGTCTCTCTCTGTTCGTCTTTTGTGTAGCTCGTTGTTTTCTGAAGTCCTGATGAAACTTGTTCAAGACCAGATTAAATCTGTTCTAGACCACCCAAAACCTTCTCTTGACTGCTCTAGACCTGATAAAACCGGCTGAAGGGAGACTATGGGACTCTGGAGTTAAAACTCAACAAAGTTTAAAAAAATGTTGCGTTAATTCTGTTTATAGGTGTTTTTGAGTCTAGTGCCCAGAGGTTTTACTGATACAGGTTTGATGTTCTGGCAGTGGCGCTGGTGGTGCCGTGGACGGAGGTGACGCAGCTGGAGAAGAACAACACCCTGCTGTTCCCGGAGAGTGTCCGAGTCTGCACTCGTCTGGAGCAGCACTTCTTCTCCATGTTCCTCAACATCAGCGACACCTTCAGACTCATGGAGCAGCTGGCAAACATGGCCATGAGCACTCTGCTGGACACTGAAAGCTTCAGCCGGAATCAGACCAGGACCGGGTCTGGGACCAGCTCTGGGCCCCGCAACACCCCACAGATCAAGAGGTATGTCCCAAAACAGGGCTACTACCACAAAAAAATAGGTCTAGTCCAGCTTAAACCAGGTCCAGTCTAACTAAAACAAGGTCTAATCTGATTAAATTATTTTGTTTTGGGCCAAAAACACAAGGACATACACTCAGAATGCATACCCTTTGGTATGCTTGGAATGACCTAATGGCCTCTAACCCTGCCCCCAATCCTAAAAACTCCACAAATCCTCTGATGAGAGGGGAGAGAGAGATAGGGAGAGAGAGAGAGGGGAGAGAGAGAGAGAGAGGGGAGAGAGAGAGAGAGAGAGAGAGAGAGAGTGGGGAGAGAGAGAGAGGGAGAGAGAGAGAGAGAGGGGAGAGAGAGAGAGAGAGGAGAGAGAGAGAGTGGGGAGAGAGAGAGAGAGGGGAGAGAGAGAGAGGAGAGGGAGGGGAGAGAGAGGGGAGAGAGAGAGGGAGAGAGGGGGAGAGAAGAGAGGGGAGAGAGAGAGAGAGGGGAGAGAGAGAGAGAGGGAGAGAGAGAGAGAGGAGAGAGAGAGAGAGAGAGAGAGAGGAGAGAGAGAGAGAGGAGAGAGGGGAGAGAGGGGAGAGAGAGAGAGAGGGGAGAGAGAGAGAGAGAGAGAGGAGAGAGAGAGGAGAGAGAGGGAGAGAGAGAGAGAGGGGAGAGAGAGAGAGAGGGGGCGAGAGAGGGGGAGAGAGAGGGGAGAGAGAGAGAGAGGGGAGAGAGGAGAGAGAGGGGGCGAGAGAGGGGAGAGGGGAGAGAAGAGAGGGGGAGAGAAGAGAGGGGGAGAGAGAGGGGAGAGAGAGAGAGGAGAGAGAGAGAGAGGGGAGAGAGAGGGAGAGAGAGAGAGGAGAGAGAGAGAGGAGAAAGAGGAGAGAGAGAAAGAGGAGAGAGAGAGAGGATAGAGAGAGGGGGAGAGAGAGAGGAGAGAGAGAAGAGAGAGAGGATAGAGAGAGGGGAGAGAGAGAGGAGAGAGATGGGAGAGAGACAGGAGACAGGGGAGAGAGAGAGAGGGGAGTGAGAGAGGAGAGAGAGAGGGGTGAGAGAGAGGGGTGAGAGAGGAGTAAGGGGATAAAGAGAGGGGAGAGAGAGAGGGGTGAGAGAGGAGTAAGGGGATAGAGATAGGTGAGAGAGGGGAGAGAGAGAGGAGTGAGCGAGAGAGGGGAGAGAGAGAGGTATTAAGTGTAATGGGACATGTCTCTCTTCAGGAGCTTCACTGTCCATTTTTGACATTTACAACTGGATCAGCAGCAAGATCTCAAATGAACTGTAACAATAACTCAAATTAACAATATTTGTTACATTTTAAATAAATTACATTAATATTTGACATTCTTTTTATTTATACAAATATATGGTTTACAAATATCAGGACTTATTAGAACACTCTTCTCTGTCTCTGCTGAAGTTCTTAAACCAAACATGAGAGACTCTTGTTGAGCGTCTCGTCCCAATAGCGTGTGGAGTGGGCGGGGTTTTCCAGCTCGGTCCATAAAGCTTATCTTAGGCCAGTTTATCTTAGGCCTCCTCTCAGAAGCCTCCTCTGGCTCCTCTCTTTGGGGCAGCACTAAAGGTTGTCAGGTGACTTTAATGGCCACGGTCGTAGAGTGTTTACCTCAGACGAACGAGTCCTTGTCCCGGTACAGATGCCACATGAACCACAAATGCATTACAATGTTTGGATGTTAAATTTTGGTCAAGTGGCAAATTAGAAAATTTTGAAAAAAAAAAGAAAGGACAGATGCCAGCTCTGTCTTTAGTTTCTCTGCAGCTAGAGTACCCAGAGAGAGCCCATGGTAACATGATGAGGACACACAGACATTAACAAAAATTAGCAAGGTTTTTTCTTTCTTTGCAGCAGCTGCAGCTTTTCTCTGGTCCAGCTCCAGATGAGCCTGTTTAATGATACCTTCCTTGTTTATGAGATAACGTCTAAAGTAATGTTGTTGCTCTTAAAATATTCATAAAAACAACTCGTGGTCCATTCGCCAAAATCTATGTGTAATAAATACAAACACTGCGAGTCTCAGGTGTCAGTGTGTCATCGACGCCCCACATAGACCACCAATGCTTAAAACATGTCTAATCTTAGTAAAACTGTTCAGATCCCTATAGAACATTTAAACGCTCGATATATCCCGCTCTGGCACTGTAGAGACCTGGATGCTCGGGCCAGAAACCAGCGGTACCGGTCCTGGTTCCGTCTGACCCAGGACGAGCGTCTGGACGGACATACGGACTGCACTCTCTGGGCTCCTTTCGCAAAGAGCCACATCCGCGGACAGCTCTACATCTCCACCAACTACCTCTGCTTCAGGAGCAGTCAGGAGGACATGTGTCAGCTGATCATCCCCCTGAGAGAGGTAGGACCAGGACCAGACCCAGGACAAGGACCAGACCCATGACCAGACCCATGACCGGACCATGACCAGACCCATGACCAGACCCATGACCGGACCATGACCAGACCCATGACCAGACCCATGACCAGACCCATGACCGGACCATGACCGGACCATGACCGGACCCATGACCAGACCCATGACCAGACCCATGACCAGGACAAGACCCATGACCAGACCCATGACCAGACCCATGACCAGACCCATGACCGGACCCATGACCAGACCTATGACCAGACCCATGACCAGGACAAGACCCAGACCCTTGACCAGACCCTTGACCAGGACAAAACCCATGACCAGACCCATGACCATGACCAGACCCATGACCAGACCCATGACCGGACCCATGACCAGGACAAGACCCAGACCCTTGACCAGACCCATGACCGGACCCATGACCAGGACAAAACCCATGACCAGGACAAGACCCAGACCCTTGACCAGACCCTTGACCAGACCCATGACCAGACCCATGACCGGACCCATGACCAGGACAAGACCCATGACCAGGACAAGACCCAGACCCTTGACCAGGACAAAACCCATGACCAGGACAAGGACCAGACCATGACCAGACCCATGACCAGACCCATGACCGGACCCATGACCAGGACAAGACCCATGACCAGGACAAGACCCAGACCCTTGACCAGACCCTTGACCAGGACAAAACCCATGACCAGGACAAGGACCAGACCATGACCAGACCCATGACCATGACCAGACCCATGACCAGGACAAAACCCATGACCAGGACAAAACCCATGACCAGGACAAGACCCAGGACAAGGACCAGACCATGACCAGACCCATGACCGGACCCATGACCGGACCATGACCAGACCCATGACCAGACCCATGACCGGACCCATGACCATGACCAGACCCATGACCAGACCCATGACCAGACCCATGACCAGACCCATGACCGGACCCATGACCATGACCAGACCCATGACCAGACCCATGACCAGACCCATGACCAGACCCATGACCAGGACAAGACCCATGACCAGACCCATGACCAGACCCATGACCAGACCCATGACCATGACTAGACCCATGACCAGACCCATGACCAGACCCATGACCATGACCAGACCCATGACCAGACCCATGACCAGACCCATGACCGGACCCATGACCAGGACAAGACCCATGACCAGACCCATGACCAGACCCATGACCAGACCCATGACCAGACCCATGACCAGGACAAGACCCATGACCAGGACAAGACCCATGACCAGGACAAGACCCAGACCCTTGACCAGACCCATGACCAGACCCATGACCGGACCCATGACCAGACCATGACCATGACCAGACCTATGATCGACTCCATGACCGACCATGACCAGACCCATGACCGACTCCACGACCAGACCCATGACCGGACCCATGACCGGACCATGACCAGACCCATGACCAGACCCATGACCGGACCATGACCAGACCCATGACCAGACCCATGACCAGACCCATGACCAGGACAAGACCCATGACCAGACCCATGACCAGACCCATGACCGGACCATGACCAGACCCATGACCAGACCCATGACCAGACCCATGACCAGGACAAGACCCATGACCAGACCCATGACCAGACCCATGACCAGACCCATGACCGGACCCATGACCAGACCTATGACCAGACCCATGACCAGGACAAGACCCAGACCCTTGACCAGACCCTTGACCAGGACAAAACCCATGACCAGACCCATGACCAGACCCATGACCAGACCCATGACCATGACCAGACCCATGACCAGACCCATGACCGGACTCATGACCAGGACAAGACCCAGACCCTTGACCAGACCCATGACCGGACCCATGACCAGGACAAAACCCATGACCAGGACAAGACCCAGACCCTTGACCAGACCCTTGACCAGACCCATGACCAGACCCATGACCGGACCCATGACCAGGACAAGACCCATGACCAGGACAAGACCCAGACCCTTGACCAGGACAAAACCCATGACCAGGACAAGGACCAGACCATGACCAGACCCATGACCAGACCCATGACCGGACCCATGACCAGGACAAGACCCATGACCAGGACAAGACCCAGACCCTTGACCAGACCCTTGACCAGGACAAAACCCATGACCAGGACAAGGACCAGACCATAACCAGACCCATGACCAGGACAAAACCCATGACCAGGACAAAACCCATGACCAGGACAAAACCCATGACCAGGACAAGACCCAGGACAAGGACCAGACCATGACCAGACCCATGACCAGACCCATGACCAGACCCATGACCAGGACAAAACCCATGACCAGGACAAGGACCAGACCCATGACCAGGACAAAATCCATGACCAGGACAAAATCCATGACCAGGACAAAACCCATGACCAGGACAAGACCCAGGACAAGGACCAGACCATGACCAGACCTATGACCAGACCGATGACCATGACCAGACCTATGACCAGGACAAGACCTATGACCAGGACAAGACCCAGACCCATGACCAGACCCATGACCAGGATAAGACCCAGACCCATGACCTATGACCTATGACCAGACCGATGACCAGGACAAGACCCAGGACAAGGACCAGACCATGACCAGGACAAGACCCAGACCCATGACCTATGACCCATGACCAGACCGATGACCAGGACAAGACCCAGGACAAGGACCAGACCATGACCAGACACATGACCGGACCTATGACCAGACCGATGACCAGGACAGAACCCAGGACAAGGACCAGACCATGACCAGACCCATGACCAGGAAAAGACCCAGACCCATGACCAGAGCGATGACCAGGACAAGACCCGGACTTATAACGAAACTCATGACCGGACCATGACCAGAGCCATGACCAGAGCCTTGACCAAGACAAGACCCTTGACAAGGACCAGACCCATGACCAGACCCATGACCAGGACAAGACCCGGACCATGACCAAAGCCATGACCAGACCTATAACCAGACCCATGACCAGAACAAGACCCAGGACAAGGACCAGACCATGACCAGACCCATGCCCAGGACAAGACCCAGAACCATGACCAGACCTATGACCAGACCGATGACCAGGACAAGACCCACGACAAGGACCAGAGCATGACCAGACCCATGACCAGACCCATGACCAGAGCCATGACCAAGACAAGACCCACGACCAGGACAAGACCCAGTATAAGGACCGGACCCTGACCAGACTCATGACCAAGGACCGGACCATGAATAGACATGACCAGACCCATGACCAGACCCATTGACATTTAAGTTTACATTTAGTCATTTAGCAGATGCTTTTATCCAAAGCGACTTAAGTGAGGAAAAACAATGGAAGCAATTTTAGTAACGCAAGATAGCAAAAAGCATAAATGCACCAAAGACTAGTCAGTTAGAACCCAGCACAGTATTCAAAGCTAAGGATAGGAGATAATTTTTTTTTTTCCTATCCATCCATCTTCTACCGCTTATCTGGGCCGGGTTGCAGGGGCAGTCTGAGCAGAGACGACCAGACTTCCCACACCCTAGACACTTTCTCCAGCTCTTCCGGGGGGATACCAAGGTGTTCCCACGCCAGCCGAGAGACATAGTCCCTCCAGCGTGTCCTAGGTCTTCCTCGGGTCTCTCCCTTTGGGACATGCCCGAACACCTCCCTAGGAAGGTGTCCAGGAGGCATCCGAAACTGATGCCCAAGCCACCTCGGCTGGCTAGAAATCCTGTCCATAAAGATAATTAACAGGACCGTGACAAAGGGCAGCCCTGCCGGAGTCCAACATGCACCGAACAGGTCTGACTTACTGCCGGAGAAAGTATAGTGTTCCACGACTGGGACGAAAACCGCAATGTTCCACTTGAGGGTTCAACACTGCATAGCAGTAATAGGAAAAGTCAAGCTACAATTTATTTATTTATTTTTTGGGAAGAAGAAAAGAAATAGATGGAAAGGAAGTCGAATTCAGTGTTTGTCAGTCAGATGTTGACGGAAGAGATGTGTTTTCAGGAGTTTTTTAAAGATGGCTACAGAATCTGATGATATGCACACTCTTCCCGCTCCATTCTGAATCGGCTGCAGAGGTTTGGTTGTGCAGGCAGGGAGTCCAGCCAGTAGAGCCTTGCAATAATCCAGTTTGGACAAGACAAGAGCCTTGACTAGGATTTGCGCAGAGTGCTCTGGTAGGAAAGGTCTAATTTTTCTAATGTTGTAGAGCAGTGGTCCCCAACCCCCGGGCCTTGGACCAGTACCGGTCTGTGGGTCATTTGGTACCGGGCCGCAGAGAACATATACATAACTTACATACGTTTTGTTTTATTTATCTGAGTCTGTATAATGTTTTATTTGGGTCTCGGTAACATGATACTTTGCCACTAAAATTAAAAACAAATGCTAGCAAAATGAGTAAAAAAAAACATCTTTAAAAAGTTTCTTTGCAAAGGGGAAAAGATACCAAGAGTCCTACTTAAAATATGGGTTTATAGCGACAGGTGATTCTCGCGCACCAAGCCTGCTCTGCATAATATGTGGTGACCGGCTCTCTAATGAGGCAATGAAGCCTTCAAAACTGCGTTGCCACTTGGAGACCAAGCACCCTGTGTTAAAAGACAAGCCTTTGGAGTATTTTGAAAGAAAAAAGCATGAACATGAAGGACAGAAGCAATTACTGAGGGCCATCATATCAACAAATGCGAGTGCACTGAGAGCATCATACTTGGTGGCTAATCGTATTGCTAAGGCTAAGAAGCCATTCACCATTTGTGAAGAATTGATCTTTCCTGCCACTAAAGACATTTGCTGTGAACTTCTAGGAGAGGCTGTGGCTATGTATGCTTCACTTGTATTTATTTTACCCGAGAAGGCCTCTAGCTCTCATATGGAAGATATTATAAACATGTCGCCCCAGTGTCAAAGGCAGCAGATCCAGTAAGATGAGGACAGATGACTTGGATCTTGCCTTTGCCAGTCTCAGATGACTTCGATGACTGAGAGCAGTGCAGTTCTGGTGGAGTGTCAGTTCTTCAACACAGACTGGTTCTGGTCCAGGAGGTTGTTCCGTGTGAGAAAGGAGGAGAGCTGAGTAAACACAACTCGCTCCAGAGCTTTGGCAGTAAAGGGAAGGAGGGAAACCGGTCTGTAGAGTCAGGTGACTTGTTTACCTTAGAATGGTAGTAGTCAGTTTTAGGAGAGGTGACATCAGCGGAGAAAATAGAGAGGAGAGACTGGTAGATGCAGAGATTAGTAGGATCTTTTGACTTGCGCCATTTTCTCTCAGCTGACCGGAGGCTGGCACGATGCTCCCGTGAGAACATTGGATAACCAGGGGCAGACGAGGATGTACGGGCTGGTCTAGATGTAAGAGGACATAAGTTGTCCAAGCAGGATGTAAGTGTGGAGCACTTGTGCAGACCCAGGACCAGACCCAGACCCAGGACAGGACGAGGACCATGACCAGACAAATTACTAGACCCAGGACTGGACCAGGACCAGGATCGGACCCAGTACTGGACCAGGACCATGCATGTACTCGAATGTACTATTCACAAAACCCAGTAGACATATGCCTTAGTCTTTATTAACCCAGTCCCAGTCCTGGTCTTCATTAACCTGGTCCTGGTTCCCAGGTCACGGTGGTGGAGAAGGCTGACAGCTCATCGGTTCTGCCCAGTCCAGTCTCCATCAGCTCCAGGAACAAGATGAACTTCCTGTTTGCCAACCTTAAAGACCGGGACTTCCTCGTCCAGAGGATCTCTGACTTCCTGCAGCGGACACCCGACAGTCCTCCCATTGGGCCAATGGTATGTCAATCACTGCGGCAGCCAATCACTTAGCAGCACAGATTTAGACCAGTTTTAAAAAGACTTAAGTTGGTTTTGAACTGGTTTTAATTCTACTAAATCCATTAAACTGTAGTTCTATTTCATCCCTCCTGACCGCCAGGGGCGGTGCATTAAGCACTGAATGATCATCTTTGCGCATGCGCAGGTCGAGAATCTAATACCAACAAAGTCACTTGTGATCTCTTGGTGACCCCCGTGGGGCTATATAGACATGTAATACAGGGAGTCCCTTTTCGTCTTCTCGCGCGTAGGTTAAACTTTGAGGTGGAGACTTGTGTATACGATCCACTATTACTCATACACTCAGCTAGTAGCTTGTAGCCCCGTGACTGTGGATTTCTGAACCACAATCGGAGCAGCCGGGAATTCTTCGCACTCCAGGGGCTGCACAAGCTAGACTTTGTTTTGCATTACGGACGCTGGTAAACCACAGCAGTTGGTTGTGCAACAGATGGTAAGTCCCTTTTTGTGAATTTCCGCCGTGTTTGGCTGAGATATATACTTTTTAGTGCTTTCCGTGTTCGGCTACTGTTGAATTGCCTTGACCTGATCCCCTGTAGGGATAATAGAGTTGACTATCATGATGTAGGGCATGTTAGGCCCCCCTCCAGCATGAGGATGGCCATGATCTCTGCCCCTCCTGCTTAGGAGTTGGTCATCTCAAGGAAGGTCTCACGGATGACGCCTGTACGAACAGCATTATGCCCCGGTCTGTACAGATAGCTAGATTGGCAGCTGTTGAACGGTCAACAGGCTTGGTCAACAGGTTCGCAGCCTGCTCAGTTACCAGCCGGACAGGGTACACGGCTGAAGCGCTCTAAACTGGCCATGAAGGTGGACAGCTTGTCTTCAGAGTTGGCCGAAATAAAAGCCATCCTCCAGTCCTTTCAGGCTGGAGAAAGCCTCGAGGGGCCTGCACATTATGCATGTGCATAAAGTAGCATCTCTCTGTGAGGATGATGCCATTTCGTGGCGGCTTCAGACTCCTTCTTTCAGGAGACTGAAGAGACAAGTCCTGAAGGCCTGAAGCCGGGTCCCATACCTCTACTGGTCCTCTGGAGGAGACAGACAACTCGCCACCGTAGCCATTAGGACAGCCCTCGCTCAACTACTGGGTGACCCACCACCGCAACCAGTGGCATCCAGGGCATTTTTCAGACGACATGGGACAACTACTCTTTTCTGGTGCCCCTTTGCTGAGTATATTAAAGCACTCCATGCGTGCTGGGTGGACGCAAGGCATTCTCATGGCCTAAGTCCGACGGTAGGGCGCTTGCTTCAACGCAGGATGCCCCCAAATTTGGTCTGGGTCATATGCCTTTGGTGGACCTGGCATTAGCCTCTCTGATTGTGACCCGGACGAAGACATGTGACCAA
>JALDNG010001430.1:0-55381 GCA_024349245.1 Neodontobutis hainanensis
TGTAGGAAACATGACATAGGTGCACTGTGGCGGAGCTCATGGGAGCGCAGGCACGTGCATGTAGGTCTGTAAAGGTGTGCACTTTCGGTAGGCCAGGTGGTTGAGCGTTAGGTACGGGTAGCCGCAATTTTTGTTGACCACAAAGCCAACAGCAAAGCAATCTGAATGGTTGAGATTATACAATATGTATAAACATATCCATCTATCTGCTGAGTTGTATTATTTAATCTGCAATAAACCTACCAAACGCACATCGGCGTTGATATGTTAATTATAGTTTCTAAGCGCATCACAATTTTTATCACCAACAGGACCCAACCCTGACCCTCACAGCGGCTTCAAGGTTCTACACAAACATTTATATTGTTTACATTGTGTTAAAATCGTCGAGGCTCTGGACATAACTTTTTCTCAAACTAAAAAAAAATATATTTACAAGAAATATTTCAACTGCTACCAACTTTTAACTGCTGTAAAAAGCACCTTATTTGTTTAGTGTTTGCACTTTTGTTTATAGCAGTACATTCAAAATAAGTATGCAATAAACAATTTGAATTCATTACTAAATTTATATAATGTGATTAATCACAGAACTTTAAATTCTTTAATTGTTGCCCAGCACTAATAAAACCATTAAAATTTCTATACTTACCAATTGGTTGGAGTTCATGGATTTAATCTCAGCAATGGTAATTGATGAAGTTTCTCGGAGGCTTGTGTGGAAAGGGAATCTCGGTTACTTCGATGGTGGTCTGCCGGAGACACTGTACATCAAAGTCGTCTTTGTCCTTAAAGCCTGTTGTGTTTATAAATAAGGTGTTTATTTCATTATTCAAATACAAATTGTAAAAACTACATGCATACATATTATATTCCTCTGATGAAAGGTGAAATTTTAATCATTAATCCAGTGACATTATGTCAAATCATTGCAATATGCTGATTCTATGCCAAAAAACCTAATTGTTAATGTTAAACAGTTGCATGTTTGTTCAAAATTACCGCAGTTATTCAACAGAATTGTTTAACATTATAATTTCTAATTACAATTGGTAGATTATTTTACATGCTTAGATATCGTGTGTGTCCACTACATTTTGTAATATAGCATGTATTGAGATGGTAGATATGTGGTGTTTGGCAATTGCATGCATGTTAAAATTTTGAAGAAAAAATACAGCTGAAATTAGATTCTCAATGTTTTCAATTAACTCCTAAATTAAAAAAAATGTGTGTTTGAACTAGGGTAATGTACAGTCCTGCTCACCATTATTGGCACCTGTGAAGTTTATGTACATATTGTGGAATATCTACTGAAGGAAATGTATTCAATTAACCAATATATTACTACAGATGGCTTGTGTTTGACACAAAACAGTAAATGATAAATAACATTTAAAAAGATAAACATTATGAGGAAAACAGAGAAAACCATAATGCTTGCCTTGTCAGTGGTATTGGCACCCTTTGCTGCAAATCAGTATGGAACCCCAATTTGGCTCACCTGTTGCAGATCTCAAACGAGGATCACCTGTGATGAATTGCCTCCACCCATGTGACCCGAATTGGCCAATAAATGAACATTTTGGTTTTATAAAAAGCCACCCGTTATTCCCTCTTTTGTGACAATGGTAAAGACAAAGGAGCTGTCTGAGGACAAGCACAAGACCGCCAAAGGGTATAAGGCCATCTCCAAAGACCTTGGCATCCCTGTTTCAACAGTGCGTAATGTTATAAAGTTTTCCAGGCATGGAACTGTCAAGAACCTCCCTGGACGTGGGGGGGAGAAAAAGTGATGACAGAAGTCTTCAAATGTTGGTACGAATGGTGGAAAAAACAGCCCGTCAAACATCTGAAGACTAACCTGGAGCAGTCTGGTGTAACTGTTTCAAGTTGTCAAACACAAAACAAACAGCAGCAAACAGGTGGTACCAAAATATGCATATTATAATTGGTGCAGGTATAGTTGACATGTGTGGCTGTAATTTCAAAAAGTGTTTGAGCTTCAACAGACTTCATCTAAAGGGATAGTATTCAGGGATGTTTTTGTGGTCATTTTGCTGTTTTACGTCTTGATTTATTCTGAAACTGTATCTTTACACATTCAAAGTGCTCCATTCACTTTGACACCAGAATTATTGAAATACATTATTATTATTGAAATACACCTTGTTACAGAGATAGTCAATTTACTGTGGCTTTGTCCTTATCGAGCAGACGCACACAAAAAATAGGGTCTCTTTTAAAAAAAAAAAACAAAAGAAAATAGCTGCTTCATTCCACAGCCACCGAACTTAGACAAAATGTGCTAAACACGTGTGTTCAATAGACAGTGCTTTTAATTGTTTTGCTCAAGATATATTTTTTTATTATTCTGCACCTTACACATTACACACATACTGCACTTGTCACAGTAAAAATTGTTGCAGATGAAATTAAAACTGTTAGCCGAGATGATTCATTGTAACTAAGTTTTAAATGTGCTTTTTTTACGTTTTACTTAGTTTAGCTCAGACAATAAAGTGTATATGGAGGTGTATATGTTTTTTGGGGGGTATGCTTTTTACATTGTTCACGTAGAGGTGTAAATGTTCTTGAATGTGAACCTGTACGTGCTGTGGGGGACGCATGTGTTCCTTTTAGTATGATAAGTAGACCACTTAAATGGTCATTCAGACAGTACTGGTTGAATGTAGTGGAATTTATGATATTTATACTGAACAATGTCTTGCACAGCTCCATTTGCAATCTACTGAAAACTGATCAAATCGGAAAGAATTGATGAGCTGATATTGTTTGCAATGACCATATTTATTGAGTATGTAGTGAATATGGTCTTAATAAATAATTAATATGAATATTTATTATGAAAAATAAATTAATTTTTTGTTATCAAAATATTAATTTCTTTCAGGGCACCACTCTAGTTTTGAACTGATCCAGAGAAACTGTTTAGTCTCATTAATCTAAAGGACGTAAATTCTTCTCGTTTTCAAAAATTCATGAATTAAACAGAACATTAAATGTCTTTATGTGGTTTTATTAAAGATTATACAAGGTTAACAGTGAATAATGACAGGGAGATGACACAAAGGGATAATTATTGACACATGAATGGGTAAATCAAAGAACGATAAAACAGTTACTTTCAGAGGATTTTGTGAAAAAAAAGAAAGTAGGCCTATTGATTATTGACTCTATTATTAGACGAGGGGCTGTTACGGAACGTTTAGGCCAAGGCTGTTATGTTTAGACAGTTTAGACGCCAAACTTGTGTAACGTTTAGACTCACCCTGGGGTCGTGATTGGTATCAGATCTTAGCGACGAGAGGTCCAGAGGTTCTCAAGAACCCTGTCGCAAGACAATAACGTGTGTCGCCTCCAGGATGGCCTGCCGTTTCCACTCTCCAGAGGGGCCGCCGTGGGCCCGGGGAATGTCCAGAAAGCGTCTCGTTACTGTCACAACTAGCCAAGCCTTTTAGCATCAGCGTCGTACACCGAGTAAAATTGAGTCTTTCAAAGTTATTGCGAGGTCCACTGAGGGGGGTCTTAGCGGCTGTGATGCTGGCTTAAAACTTGCTTGAGAAAGCTCGATTTAGTCAAGCTAACTCTTTAGCAGGCGAGAAATCCTTTTAAAATAAAAGCGAGGTTGCTTCCGTCTGGTAGTAGGCTGGCAGGAAGTAAGCTACTTTGAGCAGCTGTGTGAAGAATGAAAACTTTAGCGCAACAAGCTAAACTTGCAGGCTTTAAAGTACAAAGAAAATTTACTCGTTACACGAGGGCTGAAGTTTGGTGAGGGTTTAGAGGCCCTACGGCCCTTAAGAGAAAACGAAGAGGAGACGAAGAGTAGAGAGAGGCTCCTTTGGCTGCACGCCAGTTTTATCACCTCCGGCCGGGGTGTGTCTTACGGAGAAAGGCATTGCTTTGGGGGAAGTTTAACTAAAGTTTACAACTAAGTCTTAAACATTCCTTTTGTTTCACCCTATTTTCCTTGGTTTTCGTAAAACGCACAAAAACATTCGTACTTGCAGGATTATGCAAAGAAACATTTGTCAGACTTATTATAAAACATATATTCATTACATTTTATTAACATAAAACGTAGGAATGGAAGGAATTAGTTGACTTGTAAAACTCTGCGTCCTGGAAAAGAACAGTATAACAACCACAATACGAACACAATATCTTAATACATTTTCCTTTAATGAAATAAATACAAGAATGTTCTTGAGTGAGAAGTCATTTGTCCATTTGACCAACAGGGGGTAATGTGGGATCATACAAAACTCAGTTTTGGGTCAAACGCATTCCTACGTCCTTCAAGATGGCTAAAGAAGTTCTGGGTAAAGCTGAATCGACAACGTTATCTACAGGATTTATGGCTTTTGGACATGGTGCCTAGCAGTCTGTGATGTTCCATGTGTCACCTTTGACACGGTGCTGGGTAGAACAAAGTTCCAATTCTTATAAAAGCAAAACAAAGTCATAAGTTTCCTGTCCTTGGCCAAACACTTTGGCCGTCCTTTTATCTGAAAGAAAACGGGGTTACATGTCTTCTATCAAGATTTAGATCCACGGCCTGTCTCTGGAGGCCGATGGTGAAACAGTTGTTCATCTTGAAGACCCTTAGTGAAACAGTTTGGAGGTCTGTAAGTGATTAAACAAATGTTATAATCCGTGTGGCGTTCTGGAGGCTGATCTGCTACAAGTAGAAAACAATTTTTTTTGTAATTAAACATCTAACATAAAATATTAACATCTAAATAAAGTACAAAAAAAACTGTAAAAATAGTGCATGTTGCGCTGTAAGTTGAGCCTTTCAATGTCTAGGCTGTCTCTTCACCTTGTTGAGGTTCTTGAGGGCAGGGGTCAGGGACATCTATAAAGTAAAATATCAGAAATTTACTTTAGTCATTTACAGGTATACACACATAGTAAATTGGTTATACATACCAAGGCCGTCCCATTCTCCTTCATACATGTTTACACGTTCTTCCTGTTCTTTTGCTTTTCTCATCCAAGAATCAAGGTCCTTATTTGAAAACTTCAATTGTGCTTGCAAAGCTTTTTTTCTGTCTTTCTGTGGTTCTTAGACGCTCTGCTACACTCATTACTTGTGATGAATACTGCAGTATATTTTCGTGGAGTATTCCTCTCTGTAAAGTCTCTTCTAAGGCTTGATACTGTAATACAAACAACCAAAAAACATTGTACTATAGGCACACATACATTGTTCATACAATACATCGAAGTAGTGTTAATGAACTCGCAAAAGCAACCGTATACATGCAATACATGATAAATGTAATGATCTAATGATAAAAAGCAATAGATGGTTGAACTTACAGCTAAAAGTTGCAACTGATCATGGAGTTGACGGGCTTCTTCAGAGTCCACCTGCGGCATCTTAGAAGGTGATGATTTTCTAAAAACAAATAAGAGAGTCAGCATTTAAGTTACAAACTAGGCCTATACATTCTTGTATTTCCAACAACTGACCTTTCTGCTAGATTGAAGACCCTGGATCAGGAAAAGGTGACGTGTAAGTAGCCTACCTGAAGATGACCACATTAAATACACTTCTCAGATGTAGCCACACCCCTTTTTTCAGCACAGGTCTGACACAGCTGAATTTGCATATTGCTGTAGGCAAGGCCTATTAGTCCAAACCAACCAGTTCTCTTATGCCCTGATAAAGCTGCTAAAGATTACTTTCATCAGAATCATTTGATTTAGACCATGTCATGTGTATGTTGAAATTCTACAAAGTTGGAATGCATGTCTTTTTAGTGAGTTTTTAGATAGCTTAACAGGTCACTTACTCTTCTTCAATTTACCAAAATGATCCTCAATTTCACCCAGCAATGTTACACAATTCAAGCCTGGAAAAAAATGTATTTAAAAAAAAATAACGAAAATAAATTACTTGGTATTTTAATTTTTCAGGGATCAACACTATTTCCAAAATATATTGGGAAAGGGAAAGTAATGTTCCAACATAGAAAAACAAAACTTGGTAGATACATACGACACATCAGCTCAAACAAAAGTCTCGTTCTTCCTCCTACAGTTAAAATGTGGTTTTGTACAGAAACGGTGAACTTAAGGTGCTTACATGTAGGCCTGCTCTCAGTAAATCCCAAAACACAAACAAACACTCTGAAGGACCTCAAACTTTTCAACTCAATCTAACCTGTCTTAACAAAAGTTATTCATACATTTTTGGATTTGTGATACAGTCACCATTTTGCAGTAATTTTATGTTTTTTAAACTGCTCTAATTCTCATAGATATTGTCTAATTGAAATGAGTCCTGAAGCCTAATTATTTGTCTTCATGTCCTCCACAAAAGTGTATGACAATATACCAATTGTATTCACAATCAGATTGTGTAGAGGGACATAAAAAGAACACCGAGACTGTCTTGTCCTGTGCAAGATTTTTCATGTGACATTATAAACAAAATAACTTTGAAAGTCCTTTTCATTTGGTTTGGACTAAATTTCCACTGAACTGCTTAATGTCATCATTAGCATCAGTGTGGGTGATCAGTCGAAAGGCCATCATACAGTTACAACACCTGAGAGTGATGCTCTCATTATGTATGCAAAAGTTTCAAGCACAGACCATTAGGACATGTAGGAAGGCCCATTTTATAAATTAATTATAAATAAATTTACTAATGCTGCTGTACACCTATTTATCAATATCAGTATATTTGTTTTATTTGAAATTATTTTCCTTAAACAACCAGTAGCACTTAAAAAAACTGTCCTTTTAGGGTCTAATGCATTTGCAAATTGGACTTGCTCCCTTGCACAGACTTTCTACCTATGAGAAGTGATAGTGTTATCTAAAGTGCAATTATTATATATATTAAAGATTATACTAATGTTTTAGATTGATTTATTTAACCTGTATTTAACCAGGTTGATATAAAACACGAGAACTGTATTATAAAATTCCCAGGAGGAAACTTAAAAAGTTTAGAGTTTAGTCAAAAAATAAACAATCACATGGTCAAAAGGATAGGTGTTTTGACAACCTAATGCTTTCTTTTTCTTTAAGTGAACCACAATGTAACAGTACATTTCCACTACACAACGTAGCCTACATTCACAAAAATTATGACCAGTGTAGGGCAACTGTCTTTTTTTCCACAAAAATAAAACATGAAACAGTATAAGACTTGCCTAGGAATCCTGATCAGAGTTCCATTGCACATTCACATCTCCTCAAACAAAGCAGACTATTTGATGAAACAAACTATTTGATTAAAGCAAACCAAACAGGACTGGTGAATGCACCCTTAAATTTTAAATGAATTTAAAATAAATGTATATCTCAAAGTCAAACCTGGGCTGATGTTGGAAATTGGGCCAATGAGCCAACAGTTCTCATTGATACAAGCCCAGAAGGGGCTGTGCTTTCACTTAGGGGGGCGGGGCCAGCTGTGTGCCAACAGTTAAAAGAAGCAGGTTCCCCTTGATATAGTGGCTTCTTTTACTGGTTCACAGTATCAGGGCGCCCTCTGATTCAGGAAGATTCACTTCTCGTTTTTGTTTTTTTACTTTTGGTCTTTGTACAGTTTGCAGAGGATTTTGGTTGTGTTTTTTTTTTTTCCAACATTGTTCTCCTTTGCACCAAAGGTAAGATGTTTTCCAATTTGTTTTATTTGAGACTACTTGCATGAATGTATTTAGTAGAACCATGCCAAAGCTTACGTTGGAATTTAAAAGTGAAAGATAAGATTATAGTGAGATAATGTAAGGCTATTGTACAATACAACATTTGATGCTAACATTTAATTTGACAATGGCAAGTACTTATAAACGCATGCATTTATTTACCATGTGCATTGTGTAAAGGAGAAATGAAAGTTAGGCTAAATAACCTTTAAGTTTTATGTAAAGGTAAATTTTATTTAGTTTTTGGATTATAAGATTAGCAGCCTAATAGGGGCCATCTGTTTGTAAATGTGGGTGTAATGTTTTAATGGCTCATTGAAACCGCTAAGAAAGTACTTCATGAAGTAGTTTTTCAAGATTTCAGGATCCACTCCTTTGTCATGTAATATCAGTTAAACTTGTGTTTTTTGGATAAAAACAGGGTTACGTTTTGTCTGTTCTTTTTCCTGACAATATTTGAATGAATATTTAGATTGAAAATCTATAGCTAACAATCTGTAATTTTCAGATGCCTATGCCAAGCAAGAAAACACGGGCTGCAAAGGAAAGAGCCAATCGGCTTTCTGAAGGAGACCGTGCCAAACAGGGTATGTATCAATGAAATATTATACAATATCAATTATATTAAAATAAATATATCTTAACTCTAACCTGTTAGTTTGTAAAAGAGCTTTTTATATTGTGGTTCTTAACTAAATGCAGAAACCCCAAATCCCAGAGGCACAGGTTTCCGCCGCAGAATAAACATCTGGAAGCAGTCACGTCATTCTGGGAAACAGCACAAAACTGTAACCCCAAGGTCTACCATTGAAAAGGTATGTTTGCTTGGCTAAAATCACACATTTGTTTGAATCTAAGAATAATGACTAACAGTTTACTTTTGTTGCAGTTTATTCTCATCATTGGAGACTCATCTAAGAGCTGTTGTCGAATCAGTTCATCCCAATGCCATCCTCTCACATTTCCTTTGGTTTTTGCGCCACCCCCAGTGGCACTGCTAAAGACTTGGAGTGTGAGGCCAGGCATGCTCTTGTTGAGGATCGCTGTGTGTCGAAGTGTGTGCTCGTTGCAACAGGGAACGACAGCGAGTCCAACACTGTCGCACAAGAAGAGACTTTGACATGCTCCTCTCCACTGTCATTAGTCGTTGGCCAAAGGTGTGTCTTTGTTTATTAGATCTATTAGAAACCTATTATTTTGTAAATGTAAACTTTACATACATTTAATTTCTCAGGTTTCTGTAGTGGACTTCCCTCCTAGAAGGAAACTTCTGGAAGTGCAGAAGGAATTGTGTCAGGAATACCAGAAAGTGTCAAATAAGGGTAGGTTCTAACATTCTTAACCATTTTCCTAAGTGCTAAAATTATGTTGATAGTTTGTTTAAATTTTGATGTATTGCTGAACTATGTAATTTTATTTGTTTAGGTGTAAAGTACTTCTCTCTTGTTGACGAGTTCCCCATGGAAAACCGTCAGCTGTGGGCCAACAATGGTGTAAGTATAATAGCTTAGTGTATAGAAACAAGATGGACATATATAAAATTTAATAATTTTTTGTAATATTTATACAGGTTCATCTCGGTGACAATCATGGCATGAAGATTTTTCTTCATATGCCGTGTGAGACTGCCGAGAATAACTGCTCTGGCAAGACACGACTAACCAGACGAGACGCTGTGGCACTCCCGGCACCCCCACCTCTGCCATTTCCCTGTCAGCCAGTTGGTTGTCAGCCGGCCATCACCTAAAGCTCTTCACATCCTCCATCCAACCCTTTTAAATGGACTGTTGTTGGACAGCGTGAGAAGGTAAAAAAAAATTGGGTATAATTGTTGTTGTCTTACTGCTTGTACTTTAGCAAACTTTCCACCCAATCAGTTTCAGGTATTTAAATTTTGAAACAACGTATGACTTGTATTGACATGTTATTTCTTCATTTTAAAATTTAAACAACATCTGTTGATTTTGTTTAGGTGGAGTGTCCCATCTGTGTCCCCTGGGCAATTTAGTGCTTTAGCCACAGATTGGCCTAATCTGGTCCTTGTTGACGCTACTGTGACTTTTCCAGTTGGAAACAAGGTAAATTAAATACTGGATATATTTCTTAATTAGATAAAAATTGATGTGATTATTAGTCTTTACAGTTTTTTGAATCCCTATTTTCAACAAATACCGAGTTTGGGTCCTCGTAAACGTGTGGCATCAAGTACAAAGCAGGCCAAGCAGCAGGTTAGTAAATGATACTATGGGAGAAAACTGTCAAATCTATTGCCTTTTGTGATGCATGAAGGTGCCAAAGAAGCGTCTTTGCTATCAACACATCTCACCCGCTGTCAGAAGAATAAAGACTGGTGATGAAGACAACAAAGCTAAGTGTATCAGTTGGTCTGATGAAGCGTGTACGAGCACAATCCATATAACATTTGGTGATGTAAAGAAAGCAGACAAGGACAAGAAAATGATTGTGACAGACACAGAAGGCCAACAGAGAACAGTTCCAGAAACTATTTGAGATTCATTTTACCAGGGAGCCGATAGGTTCAAATATAAAACTCAGTGTTTGCCAAACTCTTTAGTTAGTTTAGTGACACATTCCCACATGCGTAGTGTTTTTTCTTGGGAGCAGGAGGACCTACATAATGTGTTAATAGCAGGTGATGCTTTGTACACACAAAAAAAGAGATGGACAAGATTGCTCATGAATATTTGGGTACTTGGGATCTGAAACAGGAGGAGGAAGTCTATGGCCATATGTTTGGTTTTGATTATGGTGATGAAGTTTATGTTCCGGTTCATGGAGTTGGCACAAAGGAAATGGAAGACTATGGTTTTACCACGTTAAAGAGTGGACTGGAGAAAATGTTAGGGCAAGACAACACATGCCTAGTGTCCCCAGTAAAGAGTCGGCTAGTAATTTAGTATGTGGTGATGTTTCAGGTGGCAAGACTTTATCACAGAATAATAATGCATGCCACAGGACAGTTTCCACAAATGTGTGTTCTCCAGATGTGGTGCACAACAATAACTCCGGTCCTAGAACGTCAAAAAAAGAAGGTCTTCTTAAAGAGAGGAATCTATCACAAAACACAATCAAAAAATGTACTATGTCAGAGAATACTAAAAAGTCTCCAAATCATACAGGGAACCACACCTGTAAAAAAAGTTAGAACCTGTAAAACATAATAAACCTGATGTGAAAAGTAATCAAATGGAAACTCATATTGAAATAGTTGGTGAGAAAAGGGAGAATATGGTCTTTCATCCTCTAAGTGAGAATGTGTCTAAAGCAATTTGCAAACATATCAATGTTGACTTTGAAAATTGCAATGTTTCCAAACCCATAAACAGTGGTGACTTAGGCGTGCCATGCCACAATGAGCGCATTGTGGGTGACGGCAATTGTTTCTTTCGAGCCATCATTCAAGCTGTGAGTGGCACACAAAAATATCATATCAATAAGATTAGGGGCTGTAAAAGAGCTAGAAAATAACATATCTAAATTTAAAAACTTGTTAAGAGATGATAAATCTGTTGCAGAGTACATTAATCAGTCAAAAATGCGAAATGTAAACACATGGGCCACAGAAGTTGAAATCCATGCCACAGCAGATTACTTAGGAGTAGATATATATATATTTAATGAAGGACAGTGGCTCAGATTCAAATGCACCAAAAAGCCTTTGTCAAGTCAAAGCATTGATATATAGAACTGTAATGGAACTCACTGTTTGTGTTAAAATACAACAAATTGTTACCAACTTTGCTAAATGGATGTACCACAAGGATACAATACTAGATCTAATCTTGTTCAATTAGGCATAGTGGATAAACAAGACAAAACAAATGGCTTTTGCAACAAATGTTCAACAAGATGAGTGTGTAGATGAAAAAATAAAAAAATCAGAAGCACAGAAAGATCATTCTAAATACATCCAACAGAAAAAAGCTAAATGCCTGAAACGTATGAAATACAACAACGAATAATAAAAGATGCATTCAACAAAAAAAATATAAGGAACAGAAGTCTTTTAGAGAGAAATGCAAAGACAAATGTAAAAAAAGATATAGCATGATAAACATGACAAATGATGAAATGTTTAGTATTGAATATAAGGAACAAATATCATAGGGAAAAGAAGAAACAGTATTAAGAAATATCAGTCCAATTTAATCCATAGACAGAATTAGATAAATATATAAAACTAACTTGGAGCATAGACAGAATGTTACAGTCTTCAGTAAAACCAAATACAAGACAAATTTAGTGCATAGAGAAAATGTTAAAACCTTAAGTAAAAATAAATACCACAGCGATGCTACCTATAAAGCTAAGGTTCTTGCAAAAAAAACATTCAAATAGGCAACAACTAAAATTTAAAACAGAGCAAGCCGACTTTGTGATGGAACGCTTTTTCAGTAAAGTAAAAGGAGGACCAGAGTATATTTGCTCAGTGTGTAGTCGATTGTTGTTCAGACACCAGGTTTTACATTGTAAAAAACTGAATTACAAAAGGACCTAAATCAACATTGGCTGCTGAAAAGTGCATCGCAAACAAATACCTTCATAAGTGTAACAAATGTTGTACTACACCATGCTTGTTTGAAGAAGCTAGTGGCCAGCTATGGATTTGTAATACATGTCATTTTAAAATTAAACAAGGTCAGCTCCCACCAGAGTGGACTGGAAATAACTTGGAAGTAGACCCAATTCCAGAAGAGTTGGCTTGTTTGAATACCTTGGAACAGCACTTTATATTCCTTTTATGAAGATGTTGGCATTACCTAGAGGTGGACAAAATGGAGTTCATGGCCCTGTAACGTGCGTGCCTGCTAACGTTCAGACCACCAATTTACTGCCACAGTCAAATATGGAGGGTTCTTATTTACGTATCAAACTTAAGAGGAAACCAACATACAAAGGCCATTACGAGTATAATTTTGTAGACACAATGCACGTGAGAGAAGCACTTAAATATTTAAAGAAAAATAATGAGCTATACAAAAAACATTTTATTTAATGAAGAATGGTTGAACGAGTTTTGTAAAGAACAGGCTGATACTGTGCATGAAGATGCAAACGATGACAGAGTAAATGGTGACGTGGATGACGATTTGGATGATGAGCTACTTCATGACAGGCAACAGCATTGCACGTTTCAAGACACGCGTCTTATGCCTGTAGATATTGGCCAGGAAACACTAGACCAATATTTTGATGGCATTTTAAATCTAGCTCCTGCAGAAGGAAAATAATCCTGTAAAATTGCTCTCAGATAAGACAAATGAAGCAAAGTCTTTCCCAGTACTGTTTCCCAATGGATCTAACACTTTCCATACAGTGAGACCACAGCGTTTGACACTGTCACGCTATTTTAACAGAATTTTACATGCAGATGGTAGACTTGCAAAAAATGTTGAATATATTTTTTTTGCACAATACATGTCTGAAGTAGAGCAGATTGTTTCAAAGGTGTCAATAGCCTTAAGGAAAGGACAAACAGGTGATAGGGCCAAAAAACATGCCGCAGATAATGTTGAGTCATTGAAAGAAATAGTTCATGCTGATGATGGATACCGATTTTTGCAACCAATCAGAGGTACTCCAGCATTTTGGCAAGCAGCACAAAAAGACCTCATAGCCTGTGTGAAAAACCTTGGCAATCCTTCACTATTCTGCACAACACATCTCTTTTAAGTACAATTTTGAAACAAGCAGGCAGAACACAAACGGCCGAGAGCTTAGATTATGCGGAAAGATGCGACCTGTTACGTAGTAATCCAGTCACCGCTGCTCGTATGTTTGATTACCGCTGACATGTTTTCTTAAAAGAAGTCCTGTTGCAGCCACTTGGCAAAATTATAGACTACTTTTATCGAGTGGAATTTCAACAGCGCGGGTCCCCTCATGTACACCGTTTATTTTGGATCGAAAATGCTCCTAAAATAGACGAAAACTCTGAAGAGGTAGTCGAGTTTGTTGACAAGATCATTACATGTGAGCTACCTATTGATGAAGAGTTATTAAATATTGTCACTTCAGTCCAGCAACATTCAAAGCGTCATTCCAAAACATGCAAAAATAAAGAACGCAGTCTGTCGTTTTAACTTTCCCCGACCAGTTTCCGAACGAACATTTTTAAAGAAAGTAGAGGAAAAACCAAAATGGCCAAAGTGCCATGTCAATAAAGACAGCAGAAACACAAATGATGAAAATGCCAAGTGCATATGTTTGCAGGGTCAGCAAAATTTCATGACACCAGAACAAGCTACAAAAAATATGACGAAATATGATGAGAACAACCCTTTTGACAGTGTACAGTTTATTTGCAAGTATTGGTATCACTCAGGAAACCTACGCAAAGGCATATGAATGCCTTGGCGGCCGTTCCCAAGTTGTTTTAAAAAGGAATGTTAATGAAGTCTGGATAAACCCATACAATTTTTTACTCAAATGCTGGAATGCAAATATTTATAGCCAATATATTCTAGATGTTTACAGAACCATTGTCTATATTGAGTTACCTCTCAAAACAAGAGAAGGAAATGGGCTTGTTGCTAAACAATGCTCATAAAGAGGCTACAAAAGAGGGCAATGAAGATGCTAAAAACGCAATGAAAAAACTAGGCCAAGTGTACCTCCATAATCGAGACGTTTCCGCACAAGAAGCCGTTTATAGATTAGCAAATATGCACCTGAAAGAATGGTCAAGGAAAGTAGTATTTGTCCCAACAGGTGACATTATTAAACTCAGTAAGCCAATAAGCGAATTAACAAAATAGTCAACCCCGGAGGACATGTGGACGACAAGTATAGTTGACAGGTTCAAAAGCAGGCCAAACAATACCGTCTTTAATGACATGTGTATAGCCACCTTTGCGTCTGAATACCGTGTGCCAAGTAAAAATGAGAAATGCAATCACCCTATTAAATTGCAAAGATCATGTGGTTTTATTACAAAAAGAACACGAACTAAACCGGCTGTTGTGAGGTACGCACAATTTTCTCAAACTAAAAATTCTGAGTTACACCATAAACGCATACTTCAGATGTTTTTACCATATCGCATTGATCAAGACCTTCTACCTGCAGGCTAACAATCATTTGAGGAATTTTATAAAACTGGAAATGTGCAAATCGACAATGGAACTGTGTGGTCAGTGGAGACAATTGTCAATTCAAACAGGCGTAGATTTGAAATAGAAACTAAAGATTTAGATTAGATGAAAAACAACAATGACTGTGTTGACCTATTCAAAGACTCCTGGGCCTTACTGTGTTCTGAGCAAGAGGTACAACGTTTGGAATCCAAGGAAGAATTTAATGCAACAAAACAGGATGAAGAAGAGCACTTACCAAATATTCCAGATTTAGCCATAGACAGATTTGTCATTTAGAAAAGCAGAACAACATGAGTCTAAATGATGGTTTAGATCATTAAATGAGCTACAGCTGTCTTTTTACCAACTACGTCAGTGGTGCTTAGAAAAATTTAATGCAAAAAACCCAGAGCCATTGCATGTTTTTGTAACTGGAGGAGCAGGCACAGGAAAAAGTCATCTAATTAGAGCAAATAGACTGTTAGCACCAACACGCCGCCATCCTGATAATATTAGTGTTTTAACAGCACCCACAGGGATGGCAGCATATAACTTACAGGCCTCTACAATCCACAGTACATTTAGCATAGGAACAAATGTGCGCCAGCCCTATGCACCATTGGGTGAGGACAAACTCAATTTCCTGCGTGCAAAATACTGTGACCTTCAAATAGTAAGATGAAATTTCAATGGTTCATCATAAATTATTGACATACAATCACGGCAGATTACGTCAGATCAAAACAAACAGGTGACTTTTCACCATTTGGGAACATCAGCCTCATTGCAGTCGGAGACTTCTTTCAGTTGTCTCCAGTGAAAGGGACAGCGCTGTACAAAGAACCTGTAGGAGTTAACTTTTGGACCAACTTTAAAATAGCAGAATTACAAACTGTAGTCAGGCAGAAAGATGATAGTTTTGCACAATTATTGAATCGTTTAAGAACTTGATCCAAAGACACACCCATACTTAAAGCCAATATTGAAACATTTAAAAAAAAAAAAAAAAGAAACTGGAGAAAGCTCTTCACAACTACCCATCCCCCCCCCCCAACCAATTCCCAGGTGTTTCAGCACAATTTGGCTCAGCTAAAAAACACATGCCCAGACCACAACCACACAGAAATACTTGCACAGGATTTTGACTAACAGAAAAAGTTGGTCACCATTGCAAAGCAAGCCTTACAAGTTTGGCTGAACGGCTATTATTAGGTATTAATGCTAGAGTCATGCTGATCAAAAATATAGATTTGGACGATGGTCTTGTCAATGCAGTATGTGGTACAGTAACTGACTTTTAAAAATTGACATCCTGAAGCGGTTTGTACACTTTGACGACAAGGTTGGAACACAGATGGAGAAAATTTTCACTGCCACCAAATTTAATCCATTCACTCTGAAGAGGAAATGGCCACTACTAAGGGTAAAAATATATACAAATACATACACTATAATCTTTATGTTACAAATGCAATGCAGAACATGCCTCTCTTCTTGATACAAAATGTGACAAATATCAGAAAACCTACAGAGGTATTATGTATGTTTCTGATGAATGTTCAAGGTTTATCAAGACGTGTCAGACTTGGCTTCATGTACCCAACCTTTACAGCCTGACTGTATTGCTGTAACAGAAACCTTGTTCACTACAGATTCAGAAACACCGTCATCCTCGAAGCTTTTCATACACACAGTAAATACACAGCCCTTGCTGCACTGCAAAGCCAACAACATAAGGGAGTTGGTATGTATTGTGCCAAAAACAAATCAAATCTCATTTGCCAATTTCAGTTTTTAATGTGTAGTTTACAACAGCACAGCACACAAAGTAATAGTAACAGTAATACATCGTCCCCATCATATCCCATGCCTCTGAACAAACAACTTACAAAAAAGGTTGATAATTTGGCTACATTCTCAGAATGACTCAATTGTTGGTATGGGAGATTTTAATGGCATGTCACAAGCCCCACTACAAAGAAGGGTACATTGACCATTTCTAGGTTAAAGCGACACTTCAAAATAGATCTGGTAGTTGTGCCGACGTTTTAGTGACCACAAAGGGATTCCATGTTCTTTCAACGTAAAGCAATAACAGCATCTCATGTGCCGTTGGTACAAGATGGTAGCTGGCAACCAGAAGAATTATGCAGTTACATTATATTACAGCAACTGGCCCCAAATAAATAGTCAAAAATACACAACATGCTCAGACACTTACAAAATGCAGTCCACCGAAGGTCAGTCTCACCCTTCAATGGCACTGTTGCCTACAAAAGTGACTTCTCAGATGATTTTTGTAAATGGCTTTGACAAGACCACCATTTGGGGTTACTCCATTAATCTTTTAATGGAGTAGATGGAGTAGAGACTTTTCCCTCAGATATTAGTATAGTATTCCTCTTGGCCTACTCCCAAAGCCACATGCCTGGGACACTACATGGATATATTTGACATCGTCAGAAGCTTTGCATTTACAAGCACAAGATTTAGTTCTCCCGAGGACATGTGCCCCCACAGTTGCAAGAGGAGGCGAGGGCCTTTATCGCCGCCTGAGGCTTTAAGTCTTCCTTTTCCTCGAAAGTAAATTGGCCCCAAAATTCATGCAGGACATTTAGAAATGCACATTATGCATCGTCTAAAGCAAATAACTAATAAAACTGCTTTACCAATAATGATGACTAACCCAGCTTTTATTCTAAACATTGTTACTGTGAAAACAATTTCTCCCAGTTTTTTTTGATACGAGTGTTTGAACTATGACAAGAAAAAACAATGTAAAAAAAGTTTGTTTAATTCCACCCAGGAAAAATAAAAAAAATAAACTCAGTGCTGGTACACAACACAAGTTAACACAAGTTCAGCCAACAAGTTGTGTCCCTGGTCAACTCAATACCCCAAGTCATAACCTTTGGTCACACCTCTCGCAGGAAGTAGGCGCTTCCTGCCAGTATCAGTACTTTTCCACTTTGCGTCCAGCCAGCAGTGACCAACTGGTTCCAACTGGTTTCTACAGATGAGGTATTTAGTGTCCTAATCTAGGGTGCAATGTAGCGTGCAAAGTTAAGTATTAACAGTTAAAGATGTACCCTTGGATGCATTTTAATAGAAAAATACTATGTAATAGTTTGTGGGGATATTTTAAGACTTAAGAGTTTAAATGTGCTTTGTTTCACAGCTGAATGGAGCACATTGTTAAATAATGTAGGTATAAAAATGACATTGTATTTGACACCAATTTATTGTACTTCAGAGCAGAAATCACACAAAGCCCTAAACAGACAAAATCATAAATGGATGCCAAGCTGCAGTATTGTATGTACATTATGTTTACACATTTGATTTACAGTGATAAAAGGCTATTAGACAACTGTCATGTAGGACCTTTGTGAATCTTTAGCACTGTAATGTTTGTAGTTGGGTCAGGTCAGAGTTGACCCATGTGACTGAAAGAAGAGACAGTTTATCTGGCGAGGATAAATTAATCAAAATGTCGGTTGTGTCAATGGTTTCCTTTTTGACAAGGAGCGTATACAAGACATAATCTGAAATAAACACACTTTGCTTTTAGGTTTAGGCTACAAGAGAACAGTTGTTGCAGTCATAGCACTTTGCAAACATCACTCGCTCTCAGTTCATATTAAAAAACTTCCCAATTCAGTGTCTCAATGTGAGTCATTTCTTAATGATGTGATTCCTTCTGCTTTCTCCATGGATCTTATTTGTAGAGAACCTGTTTTGTGTGAAAATCTTTTACCATAATCATACCCTCATACCACCTTTACATGCATTGCCCTTCCTACCCCCTGCATATGCCATGTCTCTCAGCATTACAATTGATGTTAACTCCAGTGTCTCCAGACGTTGTGCTTATATTTCTGAGCTCATCAGTAGAAATGTGTTGCACCTGGACACACTCAGCTGAGGGCAATCAGCAGAGACCAATCAGCTGAGGCTAGTGGTTTTAAAAGGAGCTTTTATGTTAGCTTGGTGCAGCTTTTACTAAATTATGGAGCTGTGCAGCAAAGTATAAAAGTGGACATGTGGAGAATTGTGGTGATTTAATTTTGCCCAACAAAGTTGCCAGGTTATTTTAGTCAACATGTAGAATTATGTTAGAGCTTGTCAAACTGGGTGCAGCCCCTACTTTATTTAAAAAGTTATGCACTAGACCTTCAAGGGAATTTGATACACAATTTGTGTATTGTGGGAACTAATGGCAACTACTTTTTAACTTCTAGTCTGGTGTGTCCTATAGCATTTAGGATCTTCTGACACATGTCCCACAATGTAATCATCTCTTCCAGTGTCCCCATTGATTTGAGACAGGAGTCCTAAAGGACCAGTTTCAGGAATCCAGTCCCCTTCTTTGGAAAAAAAACCCAATGCAAAAGATGAACCCTTTTGTTGTCCTTACATTAGTTACACTAGTGGTCTTTGGGGGTAATTTCTGACCCCAACCCTTTTCCATTCATTTCAATAAATCCTGCGTAGTTTACCGTGCTTAACCTTCAATTATGACTTTTGATTCAAACTCTTAATGACCCCAAAGTACCACCAGTGTAACTTTTAGCTTTTATTTCTTAACCAGGTAGGTTATTTGAGAAATTCTCACTGACCTTGATGACCTGGCTCCATGAATGGTCTTTTTAATGGTAGGCAAAACCAAAGACATGCAGACATGGGGAGAACATGCAAACTACACAAAAGCCCTGCCTGGGTGCTAACCGCTCTACCACTGGGCTGCCTTTTTATGAGGGTTTCAAGCACGAAGTGCTGAAACCCAATTGTAATTGTACTTATTAGGCCCGAGCCGGTGATGACTGGGAGGGACTTTTGTTTTTGCTAAAGTTGTTTGTTTTTTTTTCTGCAAAATTATCCTCAATTTGACCCAGTAAACATGCATGGAAAGTCATTTTAATTGGGCCCAAAGTTCAAGGCCAGTGAAAAATGTATTTGATGTTTCAGGAAAAATAAAATATGAAAAATGACTCGGTGGTGACCCTTAGAAAAGTCAAAATACATTAGGCCTATGGAAAGTGAAAGTTTTTTTTTTTTTTCCTCCAATGTAGAATTACTAAACTTAGTATATCCATAGAACACCTCAGGGCAAACAGAAAAGTCTGACAGCCACACCCAAAACTCAACAGGAAGTCCGCCATGTGGGGTGAAATCGCACCCCTCGCCCAAAAAGATTAAACTGATTGTGTTTATGTAAAAGGCCACAATTTTGAGGAGTATTATCTAAACACAAGTGCCAAAAAGTTATCAGTTTGTTTTTTGATACATTTGTGGCTGTGGTCGTAATGAGCCTGTGAAGAGGCATCCATTTCTTTAGGAAATAAATGCCAGGATCCTTCCTTTGGAGGAGCGTCCTCCAAGAGTGTTGAAAAACTCGTCCCTGATGACATACAAAATGCCAGCAGTTGTATAGAAATGGTTTAAACTGCATTTTGCAAAAAATGCATTTTTAAATTGAGATTTTATTAGCTATAATCAAAATTTATTGAAAAGCATGACAGTCAAATCAATACATCAAAATGCCATTAGTTCAATAAATCTGTGGGCGGTCCGGAGGAAAAAGAGAAAAGACAAACAATAACTCGCCATACATGACACTTTAGTCTGCCTAGAGTCAAGCCAATATTATATAACACATAATATATTTCTTTTATTATTTATTTTTTTATTTATTAAATGTTTTTTTTTTTCTAGAGTTGTCAGTTGAAAAGAACCTGCAATCCCTTCATGGTCCCTGAAATATGTTGGTACTGCTACTGTTTCCATTTCTAGTTGTGTAGTTTTGACATACAAATGATCAATTATTGTTCCTTTTTCTGTTGTGGAGGTGACATACTGCATGAAGCCATTGTGGGTCATCAATGTGCACACCTTAGAAGATTTAAGGATGTCATCATTAAAATCTCCAATAACAATGATGGTTTCATTCTGTAAATGTAGCCAGTCTATTAGGTTCTGTAAATTCTCTTTGAACAAAGACATGGGATATGAGGGTGGACAATAAATTACTGCTAAAATTATCTTATGTACAAGTGAATTGTAAACTAAACATTCCAAAGTGAAATCGGGTATATAGATGAGAGAAATGCCAACCCCTCCATGTTGGCTTTGCAGTGTAATTAGGGCTGGATGTTTGCTATCTGTATATGAAAGTCTACGAGGCTACTGTGAAATGTACATCCTTCAATTTTCACTGAATTGCTGAATCCACAGTTCACCATGTCTCTGTATCTACTATTCAGTCAGGAAGTAAATGCTGCGCATGTGAAGCTAAATCTAACGCATGTCTTGATAGTCCCTGAACATTCATTAAAAAGATTGACAAAACCTCTGTAGGTTTCCTGATTTGTGGCTCAGTTTGACACAGGAAGGGAAGCTTGGCTTGCATTAAGACCCTCATTACAGTATATGGCATTTTGGGATAAGTCTTAATTAGTCCTTCCAAACTTCTTACACGACTCAAGGCCACATGCTTGGCCAGCTGCAAACACTTTCTTTAGGGACACCGCAGCTTTAACCACAGTTAAGATTATCTGAAGATGGCGGCGCATGCACACGCAGCGGCTTCTCTCTCCCGACAGATCAGTGTTTTTGTTTGTCCTTGTCGCGTCCGTTCATCTGCAAACACAGCTACAGACGTGAGTTTTTGCTTGTGGTTGAAAAGACTATACACCACATAGAGAGGAGCTTACAAAGCCCTTCCCCTCCCCCACCTTGGTGCTTCAGATCATATCACTGTTATGCTAATGCAAGCATACAGAACTTGTGAAAGTCACCAAACCAGTCCAGAAGCAGATTCAAGTCTGGCCTGAAGGGTCATCAGAGGCACTTCAAGACTGCTTCGACACCACTGACTGGGACATGTTTAAACAGGCTGCAACCTACCATAACACCACAGACCTCCGGGAGTACTCGGAGATTGTTACTTCATACATCACCAAGTGCATTGAGGATGTAACGGTCACAAAGTCCATCACCGTCTGGCCCAACCAAAAACCGTGGCTGACAGGGAATGTCTACAGACTTCTGAAGACATGTAACGCTGCCTTCAGAGCTGGAGATGAGATGGGCCTGAGGACAACAAGGGCCAACTTGTCACGGGGCATCAGGAAGGCTAAAGGCTGATTTATGCTTCTGCGTAGGGTGTACGTCGTAGGGTGTACGTCGTAGGCTACGCACGTAGGCGACGCCGTCATGAGTATTTATACCTCTGCGTATGTCTGTTTTGCTCTGCAGTACACCGCTGAAACGCTAGTTGACGCGAGCGGGTTCCAATATTCTTTACATTCCTCGGTCCTCGCGTGCTTCTACGAACAATGGCGACAGAAAGGGAGCGTATCATGTTGGCGCTTGAGCTTATCGAGGTCGAAAAAATTATACTTTTAGTTAGTTTGCTAAAACTAAAATGCAGAAGAGGGAAGGCGTCAGGAGATGGTACGTGTGAACCAGTTGAGACAGACAGAGGGTGAATATTCTGTGCTTGTCTTGCCAATGAGAGACATGGACAAGGAAATGCACTTCAGATATTTCCGCATGTCAGCAGGGAAATTCTATAATTTAGTTCGTCGTGTGCAGCCATTTATTGGACATCAGTCTACGCACAGTATGCCTGTAGACATTAGGCAGAGACTGGCAATCACTCTTCGAATTTTAGTTCAGGTGGAAGCCAACAGGCTGTAGCAGCTAGCTACAAAGTGTCTTCAAGCACTGTGTTTCATAGTCTCAGAGGTATGTAAAGCTTTGTGGAAGGCACTGCAGCCAGACTTTCTTCCCTGGCCATCAGCCGCCCAATGGGAAAGTGTGTGTGGCTGGCTGTGTGTGTGTGGCTTGCTTTGCTACACAGGGACCAACCTGCCAATGGATAAGCTGACCTACAACTATCGTCACTCAAGAGCCAGACGGGTGATTGAGAATGCATTTGGCATTTTGATTGCAAGGTGGCAAATCCTTGGACAACCTATAGAATGTCTGCCAAAGCAGACATTGTGAAAGCATGTGCGGCTTTACACAACTTCCTGGCCTACACGGATGAGCTCAGCACACCAGTTTGCAGATGCATTCCTGCAAATTTTACAGACACTGCAGGGTCACATCAGCTGGGGGAGTGGTGCAGAGTGGTGTCAGGGGACACAAATCTTTTTGAACCACTCGATCCACGTCACTTTTCTAGAGCTGCAGTTGGGGTCCGAATGACCTGACTGCCTTCTTTCAGTCGCCACACAGGATTGTGCCTTGGCAAAACAATATTGTGTGTCGTGGTCAGCTTGGTTTGTAAATTTTGTTGTAAAATATAATTCATCCAATAAATGACATGAACCCATAGAAATACAGTCCAGTTTTAGTCATGCTGTTCTTTTATTTACAATAACCTGCACAATACAATCTGCAAACGGCAGGGATAATTTTTGGGGGTCAAGTTTGTACTATACATACAAATGGTCGAACTATGTATAAGATAATGCATCATGTAAATTTGCAATGGTCTATAATTGTTTACATTTAATAGATGCAAAAGACTCAACTAGAGAAATAAATTAAGATATTTACTGTAACCTTAATCATAAAATATGCATACTACAGGAACCAACATAACTGGTTCAAACTATATACACACAAACTGATGTAAAAAAAAAAAGTGAAAATCAAAAGGTACAATGGTCTTGAATTGTATGATTAAAAATAGATGCAAAGGAGCAAACAGACACATGTGCAACTATATGTTAATGTTTATTTGCAATCCACTGCACACATTAGGAAACATTTTTTTTTATTAAAATGCAAAATATATATAAAATATGGACATTATGTAATGTGTATAATTACCAAACATGCATGAATTTAAGCAAAAAGAAAAATAATAAAAATATAAAGTGGAAACTATATACAAAATAAACACTAAAAAAAGAAAATGTGCAAACTGCAGATACATTTCTATACGTGCAGAATTAAAACGTTAAATGCTGTAAAATAATTTTTTTTTTTTTTTTTTTTTTTTTTTTGCTGCCACTCAAAAGTATCTTTGATACGTCAAACATTGCCTGCGCTCTGTGGTCTTTAGGCACCCTACGCAGCATATCTGCAACCGTTTGTCCAAACCGGCCGCACTCATCAAGGCCTTCAGACAGTCTCTGTTGCAGCTCCACCCGCCGTTCATCCAACTGAGCCTCCAACCGAGCGACCTGCGCTTGGACCACATCATCTTTTGCATTTCTCGTCCTTTTCTGTGCCTTTATTTGACTTGGGGACGGAAGACAAGAGTGTGGGGACGGAGGAGATGAGGATGGAAGAGATGACTGCGGGGACAAAAGAGATGGGAAGGGAGGAGATGGCTGGTGATGGGGGCTACCACTTGGCATTTGGTCATCACCGCTGTTGGCTGGAGGTCTCACATCCAATGAACCACTTGTTGTTGAGCTGGTATCAGTCCCAGCCTGTGATTAATAAAGAAATAGCAAATAGTATAAGTTATACAGAAAAGATGATGCATTCAGTGTTAATTCATAGATGGATAGTGCTATAATAACTGCATATTCATTCATTGCAAATGCTAAATTGTTGCATTTGTATTTTCTGTACGCCAAATAAAATTACAATCCAGTATATTATATAAATACAACCCATTACATATTATTACAACCTATTACACATACTTTCGGACTCAAAGTATATTATTTTTGTAAATAATCAATACACCATATGGTAGCATTGCTAGTTAAGTTAGCTAACCGAAACACAATAGAGGTACATAAAAGGATGTGCATTGTTTACCTAATCGTTAAAGTTTGACTCTGTGAGTCGATGTTTAACATGCGGTGCCAGCCAGGATAGGAATATATAAAACACAGGTATTTTTTTCCCTCCTGGATTGCCGCTCCTTGTGGCGAGTTTTTTTATGAGATGAACGTTCTACCACCTCTTCAAGCACTCCGCTACCTCTAAACCGATGTTGGCGGAAATCTCCCTCCACGAATTAGCTGCCAAGAGTGCAGAAAACCATTCTGGAAATGCATAGGAGGAAATGTGATACTACCAAGCTGACCAATCACAGATCTTGGTCCGCGTCGCCGCAATGCATAGTTACATTTTGGAGGAGTTGCGCGTCAGGGTACGGCGTAGGGTACACGTCACTGCGTATGCTACGCCGTACCTTCTACGCGCACCCTACGCAGAAGCATAAATCAGCCTTAAGAGACAGTACTCCAGGAGGATAGCCCATTGTTTCAGCGACAGCAGAGACACAGGGAGCCTGTGTCAGGGGATTCAGACCCTCAGACTACAAACCCCCTGCACGGACGTGTGCCAGCGCCACCCCCCTGCTGAATGAGCTGAACACTTTATTTGCTCGCTTTGAGGCACACAACAGCATCACTGCACAGAAGTCACCACCTGCTACCGATGACTAGATGTTGACACTGCCCAGGGACAGTGTGAGAAGATCTCTCAGCAGGGTCAACGCGCAAAGCTCCAGCTCTAACATTCCTGGGTGTGTATTGAGACTGTGCAGAGGAACTCACTGTCTTCACAGACATCTTCAACATCTCACTGAGACAAGCTATTGTCCCCACATGCTTCAAAGCAACCACCATCATTCCAGTCCCTAAGAAATCATCTCCATCCTGCTTCAATGACTGCCGCCCAGTCGTCTTCATGGCGTGGGAGGTCAGTGCCACGGGCCTGTAGTCCTTGGGGTCGCTGGGACGCTGCATCTTCAGGACCGGAACAAGGCACGACGTCTTTCACACCAGGAGGACTCTCTGGAGGCTCAGGTTGAAGATGTGATGCAGAACTCAGCTGAGCTGGCGAGCACAAGCTTTCAGGACTCTGGGGCTCACGCCATCAGGGCCTTCATCTTTTCCTGCTGAGTCTCTGCAGTTGTTTCCTCACCTGTTCAGCAGTAAACGTCAATGTGGGGGTGTCGGGAGGGGGAGGGGTGTCGGTAATCAGTGGGTTTGGGGACGAGGTGTGAACGAGGTGTGTCAACTTGCAGAGGAGTGGGGGGAGGGGAGGGAGGGATATAGGAGTGGCTGCTGGCTGCCGCTCTGCTGTGGCGACAGGTGTGGTCAGAGACCGCCGTGTCATAACGGTTAAAGAACCTGTTGAACACATTGGCCTTGCCCACACTGCCCTCAATGCCTCCACACTGGTTGGCTTGTATTCAGTGATGGTCTTCATGCCACTCCAGACTTCCCTCATGTTGTTCTGCTGGAGCTTCCTCCCATGCTTCTTCCTGGCCAGCTTCATCTGCACTCTCAGGTCCCTCTGCGTAGCTCGCACCTTCTCCCTGTTGCCCGCTCTGAATTCTTTCTTCTTTCGGTCGGCAGTAACATATCCAGCTCCATCATTATGAACACTGGAGCCTCTCAGGGATGTGTTGAGAGCCCTTGCCTCTTCACTCTGCTAACATATGACTGCGCACACACAACAGCAATGAAATGATCAAGTTTGCGGACGACACGACTGTAGTTGGTCTCATTAGCAACAATGAGACAAACTCCAGGAGCGAGGTGAGCCGCCTGGCCAGGTGATGCGGCGACACTGTTGTCAAAGTGTTCATTGAATATTCACAATTATGTTAAAAAAAAAAAACTACTTTTTCAAACTAGTCCTAGGTTTTTTGCCCATAATTGAAACCATACCACTGTAGACTGATTCTCTGGACTCTCATGATTAATAGTTATAAATGTTAAAGCTTTAAAAAACATGCATTTCCTATGGTAAATTGGCTGTAAATGGTCGTTTCCATCTGTTATCATGTTCAAATAATTTGTTAGATCTACACATTATGAATCTCTAGGTCAATAATTATCCAAAAAATTACTTTTGCAATAAATATGCTATAATAGTTATATCAATGTGACTTTGACCAAGTATCCCCGAAAGCCTTAAACTCCTCAATGAATGTTTAGATCTTTTATTTAAGAGTTAAGTACATGTGACATGACTCTTAACAAGCATGCTTCTTTTCATGGAGATCAGGCAATAAATGCCTCTTACAGGTAAAAAGGTTTCAATGTGCCAAAGCGTTATACCTAAAATTGCCAAAAAGCCAGAGGGCAGCAGAAGACCACTCATTGGTTCATTCTGCTCACTAAGCATATACACGTTATGCAATCATAATTACATTGTAAATAACATTGTCACTTTTTACCAGTTTGATGTATTTTTTTTACAATATTACATTACAATTAAAATAACACCTGGAAATATGGAAAAACATGGAATAAGTAATTTGTTACCCATCATTGTATTCAAATATCTATATCTGCAACAAAATGTATGAGTTAGCACGTTTGAAGGCTAGAAAATGTGCCCATTAAATGAAACAGACATTTAAAATGAAAATCAGCTGAGTGGTGCTATGCTGCCACCTGCTGGTTACAAAATGTAATTGTTATACTACCTACTTGTAATGTTTTATAATTCATATTTAGACATTATAAAACCACTATTAAATTTATAATCACATTTTGTAAAATTTGATCAATTCATTTTTATTTAACCAGTGGTATTTACAATCCTGCCAAAAAATTATGGAATGATTGTGTAAAAATCATTAAAAAAAAAAAAATCAAAGGAGTAAGTATTTTAGTAATTAATTTGTTTAAAATATCTATCTCTCGCTCATGTGTGGTGAATATCTACTAAAAAAATGCTCAGACTTTATTCAAATAAGCACATGTGACATTACATTTGTTAATAGTTTTTAGCGTTAAAATTCATATTTAGGCAGTGTATTATCATAACATTTAATATCACATTTGTCAATGTTTATCAATGTCATAGACTTGTGCTGGCTGTAATACTAATATTATTTCCTTATTTTCACTGAATGAATTGCTGAATCCACAGTTCACCATGTCTCTGTATCTACTATTCAGTCAGGAAGTAAATGCTGCGCATGTGAAGCTAAATCTAATGCACGTCTTGATAGTCCCTGAACATTCATTAAAAAGATTGACAAAACCTCTGTAGCTTTCCTGCTTTGTGGCTCAGTTTGACACAGGAAGGGAAGCATGGCTAGCATTGCATTTAAGACACTGTCATTACAGTATATGACCTTTTGGGAAAAGTCTTGAATAATTAGTCCTTCCAAACTTCTTACACGACTCAAGGCCACATATGCTTGGCCAGCTGCAAACACTTTCTTTAGGAATCCACAGCAAACCCCTGAACTTTGTGAACTGTACAGGCCCATGCTAGTGAGGGGAAATTGACGACGTTTTCCACCTTTACTACTAGCCCTTTCCTCTTCTGGATGTATTGGAGTTGAATGCCTTAAATTTGGTGAAGGAGGTGGACATTTCTTCCGTCTCTGTGCGCCGTACATACACAGCTACAGGAAATGTGTGTAACAGTGCCACATACCCCACTGACAAGACCATCTGCTAAGTCTACGTTTTTGCAAAGCATCACTCTAGCGTTAACGCCTAACAACAACTGTTCAGGCAAAGAGGTGAGGTTGGCTTTGTTATGATGACCAAACTTTTCTTCTAATTGACCAGTTTTCTTTTTGTACTCAATCTTCTGCATTAATTTCTATAGTCAGGGCACATGGCTTTGTGTTGAGAAAAGTTGTGCTGAAAGACCTGTGAATTTGTTGGGAAAATGTGCATCTGTGATGAGCTTTCACCAGAGTCACATTTTTGAATAGGTTTATATCACTTTGAAGCATAGGTGTCCCAGTGGAACGCATTCTTAACCGACTCAGTAATTGTGCAAAACTGTCATCTTTTTGTCTGACAACAGTTTTTAACTCGGCAATTTTGAATAAGTTGCCCCACAAGTTAATGCCAACTTCTAAGTACAGTGCTTTACCTTTAACAGGAGGTAACTGAAAAAAGTCACCAACAGAAATAATGCTAACATTTCCAAATGGGGCAAAATCACCAGTTTGATTTGCCACAGTCTACCATGAATGTATGCTAATAACTTGTGTGAAACCATAGAAATTTCATCTATTATTTAGAGGTCGCTAAATTAAATTAAATTTAATTTAATACGTACTGTATTAAGTTTTTCCTCACCCAGTGGGGTACAGGGTAAGGACACATTGATTCCTATGCTAAATGCACTATGAATTGTGGATGCTTGTACATTATATGCTGCCATACCTGTGGGTGCTGTTAATAAGACATTAATATTATCTGGATGGCAACAGTGTTAATTTTGTTGACGAAATAATTTCGTCATTATTTTCGTCACAAATATTTTTTTTGCGGACGAAAACGAAACGAAAACTAAAAAAGAAGTCACTAATGGAGACTAAAACTATAACTAAATTGATTGACATTATCGTCAATGAATAAAGGACGAGACGAAAATAGACTGACGAAAATCCAATTAGCAGACGGGATAGATGAACAAAAGAACCAATCCGCAAAACGGAACAGTCGAACACACTCCGGTACAGTAGGTGGCGGTATGCACCGAAAAAATTGGTTGCGACCCGCCATTAATACTAGAGAAGAAGAAGAACAGAACAGGCGAAACTGCATGAGAAGAAGAGAGAAGAGAGAAGTCACTTTAGCACGAAGTGCTTTCTTGAAAATGAAGAGCTTTTGAATTGAAATAAAGAGACTGTTGTGTTGACATAAAGTTGAATTTGTGTTTTATATATTTTGGTTAAGTTTATTTTCTATACCAAACTTATAAAATATTGTAAAAAATTGTCTAGTAAATCTGTTATTGATTTTAGTCTTATTTTAGTTGACATAGTTAGTTAAAATAACAAGCAATATTAGTCGACTAAAATACCAAGCAATTTTAGTCGACTAAAATAAGACTAAAATTAAAACAAATCAGATGACTAAAACTTGACTAAAACTAAAAAGAATTATAGTCAAAAGACTAAAACTAAATTAAAATTTTGTGTCAAAATTAACACTGGATGGCAACAATCCATTTGATTCTTACTTTATTGCTCTAATTAGGTGACTCTTTCCAGTGCCTGCCCCACCAGTGACAAAAACATGTTATGGATCTGGCTTTTTACCATTGACTTTATCTAAACACCATTGACGTACTTTGTAAAAGAGACATCTGTAATTTGTTCAAAGATCTAATTAAATCAAGACCATCCCTGCAACACATTATGTTCTGTTGATTTTCAAAATGACAAATAGCTCTGTCTGTGATTGCTTTATCTGGAATATTAGGCAAGTCCTCTTCTCGTCCTGGGGTCTGTTTTTGTGTTCTTCCTTGCATTCTAAACAATCAAGTTCTTGAACAGGACATAAGGCAAAAGCACTCTCGAGAATATCATGACAGTTATTGTTGGCCATAATCTCTTCCAAGTTTGCTTTTATTTTGTTAGAATTGACAATTGACATAACTGAATGAAGAGTTCCATCAGAAAACTTCACCTTGCCCTTTTTATAAAATGGTTGAAATGAACGAATGCCAGCAGGTTTAAGCTCATCGTCCAAGCAATATGGTAAAAACAACTTAAGTAAGCTTTTAAAATGCAACTCTGGATTTTTGGTTTCAGAAAAGTGTGCATATCGCATCACAACTGGTTTGGTTCTTGTTCTTTTTGTGATGAAGCCTAATCAGTTTTGGAGTTTTATTGCGTTTTTGCTTTTATTACATTTTTACTTAAAATGCGATATTCTGAACTAATGTGGCTATACACATGTCATTAAATATGCTATTGTTTGGTCTGTTCTTGTACCTATCAACTATACTTGTCATCCAAATGTCGTCAGAGGTTGCTGTTTTTGTGACTTCACTAATAGGTTTACTTAGTTTGAAAATATTGTCACCTGTGGGAATGACTACAACTTTTCTAGAACATTCTTTCAGGTGCATATTTGTTAATCTATATACAGCTTCTTGTGCTGAGACGTCACAGTTATGTAGGTACACTTGGCCTAATTTTTTCATAGCTTCCTTAGCATGTACATTTCCATCTTTTGTTGCCTCTTTGAGCATTATTCAGCAGTAAGCCCCCCTCCCGCTCCTGCTTGTTAATGTATTTGCAGATGTATGCTATGCACTGATACATGTCCACAATAAACTCGATGTCCAGATTTGCATTCCAACACGTTGGTAAGAATTTGTTGTATGGATTGATTCAAAACGCATTAATGTCCCTTTTTAAAAACAATTTGTCCTTCCTCCTAGCTGTTTGTATTCCTTTTCATAAGTTTCTTGATTAATGCTACCACTTGCAAACAAACTGTGGACACTTTCATGGGGATTGTTCTCATCAATAAGTGCTTTTTTATGTCAGTCATAATGGCAGTAGCACACTCTGGTGTCATGTAATTATGTTGATCCTGTAAACATATGCACTTCACATTTTCGTTTACTAGGACGTCATTTGTATTTAAGATTTTGATGTCATCATGGCATTTAGGGGATTTTGGTTTTGGCTGGACTTAATAAATAAATAAATGTCTGCTCGAATAAATGTTCGAGCAGACACAGGGCGAGAAATTGAAACGACAAACTTTTTTTTTGCATGTTTTTGAATGACGCTTTGAATGTTGTACAGAAGTAACAATATCCAGTAATTCCTCATCATTTGTGGGTAATTCACATGTAATGTATTTGTCTATAAACATAACTACATCTTCATCTGGGCTTTTATCTATTGTAGGAGCATCTTCAACCCAAAACAAACGGTGAATATGGATTGTCACCATCAATCAAAGGCAACTCCTCACATGCAGGACTTTCCTCTACAATTAGTCATTTTCACATGACCGTGCTGATGTACACTCAATGTCACTGTCAGATAAAGACACGTCTTGGTAGAAAGAACTTTCCTCTACTACAATACAGTCATTGTCACATGGTCTATCATCAACCTTCAGTTGTATCTGCACTGGCACAGCAGACGATGCACATTTCAAACTCACTGACAAACTGTTAAGTTCAAATGTCTCATTTGAGTGACCAAACCCTGCTGCCAACTTTTGAAGGTAACTGTAAACTTCACCAAGGCTATTAAAGTAGAGCACAACACTTGTTCCATTAGCGTCTAACATCCCTCAAGCACTGTGTGCATGAGAATCCACAATAGCGAACAAACCTTTCAGAAATAATGGCACATGTGTTTGCAAACATAGTAAATAGACACATGCCGTCTCTGTCTAGATTATCCTCAAGTGCACTCATCAAAGTAACATAACAAAGGTTTTGCTTTTCATCTTGGCTTACTGTATAGAGACGACCCAGAACACTGTCAATGTTTAAGCTAAATGTTTGACCTTACAAATCCTCCACCAGGCTGCAAACTCCAAGATCCCAACAGAGTATGTCCTGCACTGATACTAGTTCTTTTTTTGCTGTATAAGGCATCACCTTCTAATAGTACCGTGTTTAAATCTTCCTGTGTCCATGAAAACACACTACACAACTGAGAATGTCTAATGATTGCTGACCATGGCCATACATTGTACTCCTGGATATTTAAACAAACCATTTCCCTGAATGAATGAATATTTCATTTTGTCATATTAAAAAAACTTCAAGACCAACCTCATCATCTGTCCAAAGCCACTTCATTGGTGGACTTCACTTCAAAGCATCGGCCTCCAGCTTAATAAAGCAAGATGTAGTAATAAGTCATCTCTGGTACATTTCTTAGATTACCTGCTGTTTGTATCAACTAAGGAGAAACATGTTTTTTTAATATAGAAATTGTGTTACTCACTTTTCATACCATCTTAATTTTCAATACCTGTTTTGGATGGCTTCTACGTGACACAACTACTTTTCAGCATCCAGATTCTGACACCTGTAGTACAAAAAAAAAAAAAAAAACATTATGACTTTCAACAGGGATATATGATATATGATCATTATATTTGATGTTAATAACTAGAAGGTGTCACCACCAATAACTGTACCTTCTTTCCAGCTGGACAAATTGCCGGTATGCTGCACAAAACAGGATTTGATGATTCTTCTGTGTCACTTGTGGCCAAAACATGAAACTGACCAGGGCAAAGTGGGATGGAGCACACAGACTTCACCTTCAAAATTTAACAACTACTGATTAGAACTTTTAGATATGATCAAATCTATTTTCACTGTAAGAGTTAACAAACCTGCTCAACATCAAACTTGCGTTTGAGTCCAGAGCGTGCCATCTTGACATCTTCTGCTGGTTGGCCTAATAGACAAGATAAATGTCATTAACAATGAATGTGAACGAGTAACAAAATAGCACTTAACATACAGAGAGTACTTTCTTACCTTTCCATTTCGTTCAACATTCCATTTAAATGGGTCAGATGACCAAGAAATTGACTTAAGAGCCTTCAATGAAATACGACTGAGAACTACCACAGGAAACTTTGGCAGAAGGTCAGGATTTGTAGACGTTGCAGCACTCTGCCTGGTGGTACGTGCAGTGGGAGGGACACTGGTAGCAGGAGAGGAGGATGGATCTGATCTAGAGGGTGAGGAGCTTTGGCAATGACTAGAAGTGCATGGAGGTTTGCTTTGGTCAGTAGTGGGATCTGCAGCAGCCCTCAAGAGCACCTCAGCTAAGATGCTCATGCCCTCGTTGTCACTGAGATGTACCTGCATTATAGGAAATGCCACTTTAACATACATTCTCTTGTATTACTTGAATTGGATGTTTCAAGCTTAACATTTATTTTCAGCATAGACACAATTGCTCTACTTACACCATCATAAATCCACAACCTCTTATTCTCCACAGGAAACAGGTCAACAAAAGAGATGTACTCCACACCTACAAAAATACCATATGTTAGATCTTTGAATTTATGCCCAGACACTGACAGTTGATTATTACCAATAATATTGCATACCTTTTCTTTTGCCACTTCCTGGTAGATGTGCCGCAAGTCCTGCAGTGCTTGATTCACCCCAAGCCTGGGAGGAAAGTCTACCACATTTTCTTCACAAAATTGCCTCACTACACCTATTTCAATTCTACATACATTCTTCCATCGACTGAGGAGGGTAGACAGAAGCTTAGCAAACTGTTGTCCAGACCTTGTCACATTCTTGACACACTTTGCCACTGGTCGATTCACAATCAAATGTCTGGCCTCCATCTCCAGGTGATGTGCTGTTCCTCCAGAGATTGCACAGAAGCCAAAGGAAACAGAAGGCAATGACAATGGAACATATCCATCCACAACAGCTCTGAGATGTGAGTCACCCAAGACCAAAACACACTGAAACAAAAGGGCAAAAGCATGTTGTTAATATTAAATGACTATTGACTGTAAACACTACATAACTTAAAATATGCACCATTAACACACCCTTTTATTGGTTGACTCACATGGAATCAGAACTTTTTTGGTTCTTCTTAGTGTGAGGAGACATCTTCCATGAGTGTACGGTATGGTGAGATCCAGTGCCATGGATGTCTGCACATTACAAACTACATGAGACCTCTTATACGTACAAGTATTCTGTACACCAAATTGCACAAAAAATATTAACCATGATAAATGGAGATTAACTTGAAAGGAATGCTTGGCCACTCTGGTCTTAGGAGCCACAGATTTCGCAAAAGAGGTCATCTAATGATTAGAAATATAAAACATTATGTTGTGCTGTCATCAACACTAAAGTATGCTTTGAACACACTTGAAACTGCGCAATAAAAACCCAAATTCACACTGTATCCGTTAGACGCAGAACTTTTGGATTTACATTGTTGTTATGACAACGGGGCGTGACTCCGGGAGCCGCCTTTTACCGTTATAAATGTGTCTCTTCAGAGGTTCTTTGCACAGTTCAACCTCAAACGCACAGTTTACACATGCTTTGAATCACTAAAATACTTTGTTAGGACACTGTTCACACCTGCTGTAGTATACCGACAGAAATAGAAGCATAGTCCTACAAGCGTAAAACTAATCTATGTGTAATGCCTTTTTTCTAAACCCAACCACGGACCAAACTGACCCACAATAGTACGCTCACATGTGGACCTTACTCCACTGACATTATTGTAGGTCTATGTATCCAGTTAACCTATATAAAAATGAGCCTCTGCGTTGCCAAAATCTGCACTTCCCTGTTCTGTGCATCTACATAAGATTTTTAGAGCCAAATCTATTAGATATACTAAATACTTGTTCAAACCAGTTATCGTATGCCCTGATAAAGCCGTGGATGTAAGACATTATTACATCGATAGATTACAGCTTAATTAATAATTATTCATGACGAGGTTCTGCACACTCACAATGTTGCCCTGGGCTCATCGCATGATCTGAAGAGCACATGAATGTGTTTTCTGTTTTAAATCAATGGACAATCAAAACAGTTTATAAAACATGTCTTTGGTACAATTTGGGGTTTATAATCTCTCAATGATACTGCTTATTGTCTTCCTAAACAAAATGTTTTTTCATTCGTTTAAAATCAAGTAAAGATATCCCGCAATCACTTTCAGATTCTTGTAGTACACTGCAACAAAATTGTACAGTGTAACATATTACATTTATACATAGACACACAAAGGTTGCAAACCTCACCAATGCAGCCGCAGATGGGCGCCGTAATCATTTCATTTAGAGCATGTCATGTCTGTTAAAATTCTACAAAGTTGGCCCTGAGTGGTGCCCTGTGCAACTTACACATTACTGAAGGACACTGCACTTCTCACACTGAATATAGTTGAAGAAATTACAACTGTTAACCGAGATGATTCATTTGAACTAAGTTCTAAATGTGCTTTTCTGCTACATTTGTACTTACATTAGCTCCGACGATTATTAAACACAGGAAAAGTGTACGTGGCATTTGAAACTCCATCTATAGCTGTATCAGAAAGTCTCTATCTTTGGAGTTTTTGGTATGTTTCTTAACTTCTAAATGACTGTTATTCAGGTCGAAGTTTGTAGCACATGGGGGGGATGCTTGTTACATTGTTCAGGTACAGGTGTAAATGGTCTTGAATGCAAAACTCTCTGTGCTCTGGGGGATGCATATGTTCCTTTTTAGTATGATAAGTATGCAGCTTAATAGCTCAATCAGACAGTATTGTTTGCATGTAGTAGAATTACGATTAGAATTTACACTGACCCAAATCTGGCAAAGCTCCATATGCATAAGAAAATCTGAAATGTTTATTTGTGCTTTCTTTTCTGATTTCAATAAAATTATTTCAAGCACTAACTCTTCCCAATGAATTATGGTGATTAAAAAAAAAAAAAAAATACCTACATACATTTATTAAGACTATAGTTTATAAACACTAATAGTTGCTTAGGCAATATTCTAAGCCCAGGGTGTTACAATAGAAAATGGCATAACTCCCCAGGATTAAGACAAGAACAAAAGTAACATGTTTTAACTACAACAAGCTCAGCTCTTTTATTCGGTTAGTGACTCTTAAAAGAACCTTTCAGATGGTCTTTATCTGCACAAAGCTGTAGTTCTCTCTACATGGCGTAGTCCACATGCAGTGCTCAGTTCCCGTCTTGGCTTGCACGTGTAGACGGATGTTCTTTAACCGCACAAAGCCGTAGACATCTCTCTCGGCAGCGTAGACCACGTTCGGAGCCCTCTCGGATTGGTGTGTGTTCGGCCTTTAACGCACACCTTGCTCATAGCTGTATCCTCAGGTGTGACCACACTGACATTTATAACAGTTGAAAGGTCTGTGCACCCCTCACCTCCGCCTACTCTGAGCATGTCATGTGACTCAGCAGCAGGAGTCCACGACACGTACATATTTAATGTAGTCATCTCAAGTAGGCTACTTACACTTCACCTTTTCCTGATCCAAGGTCTTTCATCTTCCAGCAGAAAAGTCAGTTGTTGGAAATACATGAATGTATAGGCCTACTTTGTAACGGAAATGCTGACTTTTTTTTTAGAAAATGGCCTATCCAATTTCATCACCTTCTAAGATGCTGCAGGTAGACTTTGAAGCCCGCCATCTCTGTGATCAATTGCAACTTTTAGCTGTAAGTTCAACCATCTATTGCTTTTTATCATTACAACATTAAATTCATTATGTATTGCATGTATACGGTTGCTTTTGCGAGTTCATTAACACTACGTCGATGTATTGTATGAACAAACATCTGTGCCTATAGTACAATGTTTTTTGTTTTTATTACAGTATCAAGCCTTAGATGAGAGTTTACCGAGAGGAATACTCCATGATAATATACTTCAGTATTCTTCCAAAGTGATGAGTGTAGCAGAGCGACTAAGAACCACGGAAAGACAGAAAAAGGCTTTGCAAGCACAACTGAAATTTTCTAATAAGGAGCGTGCTTCTTGGAAGCAAAAAGAAAGAACTGCAAGAACGGCTAAACATGTACGAAGGAGAATGGGACAGCCTCGGTATGTATAACCAAGTTACTACATATGTATACTATATATGTATACCTGACTATAAAGTAAATTTCTGATATATTACTTTATAGATGTGCCTGACCCCTGCCCTCAAGAACCTCAACAAGGTGAAGAGACAGGCTAAACTTTGAAAGGCTAAACTTGCACTTGAACCAAAATGCACTTTTTGTACTTTTAGATGTGAATATTTTATGTTGTTTAATTACAAAAAATAGTTTTCTACTTAATATGGTCATTGCAAACAATATCAGCTCATCAATTCTTTCTGATTTGATCAGTTTTCAGTAGATTGCAAATGGAGCTGTGCCAGACATTGTTCAGTATAAATATCATAAATTCCACTACATTCAACCAGTACTGTCTGAATGACCATTTAAGTGGTCTACTTATCATACTAAAAGGAACACATGCATCCCCCACAGCACGTACAGGTTCACATTCAAGAACATTTACACCTCTACGTGAACAATGTAAAAAGCATACCCCCCAAAAAACACATACCCCCCACATACACTTTATTGTCTGAGCTAAACTAAGTACAAATGTATAAAAAGCACATTTAGAACTTTGTTACAATGATTCATCTTGGCTAACAGTTTTAATTTCTTCTGCAATTTTTTTATGTGACAAGTGTGGTATGTGTGTAATGTGTAAGGTGCAGCAAAATATTTAAAAAAAAATATATAACTTGAGCAAAAACAACAAGTAAAAGTGTCTATTGAACACATGTGTTTAACACATTTTGCCAAGTTTGGGGGCTGTGGAAAGAAGCAGCTATATTCTGTTGTTTTTTAAAAGAGAGCCTGTTTTTGTGAGTCTGCTCAAAAGGACATGTCCACAGTAAATTGACATTATCTTTGTAACAACAAAGTGTATTTCAATAGGGGTCAAAATGAAGGAGACACTTTGAATGTGTAAAGGTACAGTTTCAGAATAAATCAAGATGTAATGTGTTTGACTGATTTCAAAAGTACAGATGAAATAAAGAAAATTTTAATGTTTTCCATCTGCGCAAGCAATAAAAATGCAGCTGAGGTTGAATTTCTCAAACGTAAAGTGTTTGTTTGTAATTTAATCCATTAACAGTACAGCAACAAAAAAGTAGCTGAACATTGTACGTGTTGTAAAAGAACAGAAGCATCCAAACAAGATCGTTGAAATGGCTGAACCTTGTGAAACCAAAGATATTGTGGGTGACGGTAACTGCTTTTTCAGATCGGTAGTTTATGTTGTTAGTGGAAATGAACGAGAACACAGAAAACTGAGACGTGCTGTTGTAACTCACGTACTGCAGAATGAAGGAAGGTACAGTCACTATCTCAGACAAGGACACAGTTCTGTTGCAAACTACATTGAGAGTTCGAGATTGAATTATGTCGGAACGTGGGCAACAGAGCTGGAAATACAAGCGGCCAGTGATTTAATTGGTGTAGACATATTTACACTTAGATTCCTGTTGAATTGAGTTGTTTGAACTCTCTTGAACAACATCTAAGAGCAAAGAATATTCCATTCATGAAGATGCTAGCGTTACCACGTGGCGGTCAAAGTCGCGTAAATGGCCCCATAACTTGTGTTCCATCTAATGTGACAGATGAGGTGAATGTTTTACCAAGATCAGAAAATGATTTAATGATAAGAGTAAAACTTAAAAGGAAATTAACATACACAGGACATTATCAATTTAAATTTGTGCACACTGATCATGTCAAAAAATGCTTTGGAATACTTAAGAAAATAACAAATGGTACAGAGATGTAGAGTTTAATGAAACGTGGATTAATCCTCTGAGTAAAACAGAACAGGTTAATGATGCAACTGAAAACACTGAACATGATTTGGATGGATGTCTGGACATGTGTCGATAAAGAGCAAAATAATGAGAATGAGGAAGAAGAGCTCACTGATGAAACACTTCATGATCGACAGCAACATGGTTTGTTTATGGATTCATGTTTACAGCCGGTGGACATTGCACAAGAGGTTTTAGATCAACATTTTGATGGAATTATGTCACTTGCTCCAGCAGAGGGTAATAATCCAGTGAGAATGTTAATGGACAAAACCAATGAAGCCAAATGTTTTCCAGTTCTCTTCCCAAAAGGAACAGGAATATATCAAACAACATGAAAATTTAACACTGTAGAAATGCTTAAATAAGAGAAGCCTAAATGCAGATGGACGGTTTGCTCAAAACCCAGATTACATCTTTTATGGACAATATTTGCCTGAGCTTAATCAAGTTAACTCAAATGTATCTATTGCTTTGCGGAAAGGCCATGACACAAGCAGCAAAACAAATCACTGCAGAAATGCTGACAAACAAAGAGTCATTGCAAAAGATTTAAATTTTTGATCAGGGTTATAAATTCTTGAAGCCGGTGAGAGGGAGTCCTGTTTTTTTGGCAAAGTGTTTAAAAAGATTTGTTTGCAATGATGAGACAATTAGGAATCCCAACATGGTTTTGCTCATTTTCATTAGCAGGCTAATGATGGCCAGAGCTAATGCAAACTATTGTCAAAAAAGAGGGTTGTGAAACTCCAATTGATGAATTGGACTGGTCTGATAGATGTGGGATGCCTAAATGCAATCCTGTTACTGCTGCCAGAATGTTTGATCATCGCTTTCATTGCTTTCTACGAGATGTGATCATGTCGCCAGCCCAGCCAATCGGAGAAATTTATTATTTCTATCGAATTGAATTTCAGCAATGTGGATCACCTTATACACATTGTCTTTTTTGGGTTGAAAATGCACTTCAAGTGGACAGAAGACGATGATGAAGTTGTAGCATATGTTGATCATTATGTCACTGAAATGCCACCTGAACAGGAGGAAGAAATGCATGAAATTGTGAGCACTGTCCAACAACACAGCAAAAAACATTCAAAATCATGTAAAAAGAAAGGAACTGTGTAGATTTAACTTTCCACGTCCACCAAGCAATAATACTTTCATTACAAGAAGCAGCAAGCGTGATAAAGATGAAAAAGAAAATGATGATGAAACAATAGAAACTAAATGCAAAAACACAAACTGCCAACAAATATCAAAAGAGCTACAATAGCTGAAATAATAATAAAAGGAGTGAGTGTTTGTTGAATAGTGATGCTGTGTTTAACTCAGTTTTGTTTTGTGTCTATTGGTATAAATCAAACATTTGAAATGGCTTACAATAAAATGAAGAAAACGAGTGTTGTGTTGAAGAGAAAGCCAAACGATGTATGGGTGAATCAATAGAACCCAGATCTTTTACGATGCTGGAATGCAAACATGGACATACAGTTTATTGTTGATGCTTACTCATGTATACTGTATCATTTCATACATTTACAAAGCTGAGAGAGAAATGAGATTGCTGCTTGCTAAAGCTCAAAAAGAAGTACACAATCAAGGTAATATGGATGCTAAACAGGCTTTAAGAAAACTAGGAAGTGTTGCTTTTACATAATCGAGAGGTCTCAGCTCAAGAGTGTGTGTATCGACCAAACTAATATGAAACTAAAACAAGGATCAAGGAAAGTGGTGTTTATTCCAACTGGTACTAATCAAATAATGAGTTTAAGGGTAAACACTTTCCATAAAAAAGCTGAATGTGGAGAAGATGACGGTGATGGCATATGGATGAAAAGCATCTCAGACAGATACAGAGCCCGTCCACATACAAATGAATTCAGTGGAATGTGTTTAGCAACTGTCGTTGAAAAAATAAATATATTATTGTGGAATAAGTTTTAGAGAAAACAGATGTCTTTTGGTGATTTATTTAAGGAAAAAGGAAAAAAGAATTCAGAGACATCTTTTGCAAGAGGAGGCATGGGCATACAAGTCTGTCTGTGTACAGGGTTGCATGAACAGTCCCCATGATAACTAGGCAGGATTAGAATTTATACTGAAATCACAGCAGATAAGAAAAATGAAACACTGGCTCTCAGGGAGTGAGCCGTCTAACATGAAAGATAATATTATCAGTTGTAAAACAGTACGCACAGATGGTGCGCACATCATTCTGCTGCAGTCAAGGACAGCACAGAGCATGTGAAAGAGTTAAATATCCTTTTCCCATTACACAACCTTTGCATCAGAATACAGAGTTTTGACTGCACGTGAAAAATGTCCAGAATGAGTAAAACTGGAAAATGATATGGGGTTTGTGAGAAAAAGAACTTGTACAGACTCTGCAAATGTGTGATATGCTCGTTTTTCACCCACTAAAAATTCAGAAAATCATCAAAATATTTTTGCCTCAATTTGTGCAAGATCAATTGAAACCAACAAATTTCCCCACACAAGGATTTTTATTAGACTGGATCTGTAACAATTTCAAATGATCAGCTTGAGTCAGTTAAAATGATAGTGGACACCAACAGGGGAAAACTTTGAAAAAGAAGCAAAGACAATACTAAGATCAAAATGATTTAGAACAACATGGACCAATAGAAGATGCTTGGGCGCAAATCTGTCCAGAAGCAGAACTTGAGTGTCTTGAATGTCTGGAGAGTAAGAAAGATCAAATAGAAATAGAAGGTGATGATATCATTCCTGGTCTATTACCAAACGTAGGTATTTCAAAGATAGCGATGACAAAGCAAGAGGCCATGGGTTTACTGTGTTCTTTGAATGAGAAGCAATCACAAATCTTTTACAAAGTGTGGCAATGGTGTTTAACAAAAGGGCAAGGTGAAAACCCAGATCCATTTTGATGTGTTCATATCTGGTCCAGGAGGTGTTGGAAAGTCAGTACTGATTAAAGCCATCTATTATGAAACCTCTCACATCCTTTCAAAATGAACAGACAACCCAGATGAGACACTTGCCATTAACTGCTCCTACCGGTGTGTCCGCGTACCAGATTAACGGGTCTACTGTACATTCCAGTCTCTCCATCGGAATAAATGCTTCTCTGCCATATCAACCACTTGGAGATGAAAAAAAATATTCTTTGAGAGCCAAACTTGGAACACTACAAATAATAAGCAATAAAATTTAAATGGTTGATTATAAACTTCTAGTATATATTCATGGAAGATTGAGACAGATCAAACAGGTGATTACTCTGCATTTGGAAAGGTCTCCGTCATAGCAGTTGGAGATTTTTAATCAGCATCTCTTGTGAAAGGAAAACCACTTTACGCTGAACCAGCGAACAGGGTGAATCTTTGGAAAACTAATTTCAGTTTTGTTGAATTTAGAGATTATGTGCCAGATTATGTTTTTCATTTAATGAGCACATTTTATAGCCTTCAAACGTGCTAACTCACATCCATTTTGTTGCAGATATTGTCAGGATTCATGTCTGTTTTTTATTGTTTCTAGTCTGTATTGTATTTTATGGATTTATTTTGATATGTCTTGCCCTTGTCTGTGTCTCTGCTTGACTTCCTGCCATGTGTCTTTCCCTCCTGTGTGATTACCTGCTCTGCCCTAATATGTTTCACTTGTCCCTTGTTGTCTGTGTCTATTTATACCTGTTTGTCCTTCCTCAGTGCCAAGTCATTGTCTTCGTTACCCGTAAGTCTTGTCTGTGTTCTTTTTGTCTCTTGTGAAATTTCTAGTCCGTTGTTTTTGTATTTTCATTGTCTTTGGATTTTTGCCTGTCTGGTTTAGGATTTTTGTATGCTCATCTGTTCGCCTTAAATAAATTTTTGTTCCACATTTTATCGGAGTTTGGGTATCTGCACTGGAGTCTTTCCTTCCCCTGGGCCAGTGCCCCGTGACAGATATAGATATTTGAATACAATGATGAGTATTCCCATATTTCCAGGTGTTATTTTAATTGTAATGTAATATTGTAAAAAAAAAACATACATCAAACTGGTAAAAAGTGACAATGTTATTTACAATGTAATTATGATTGCATAATGTGTATATGCTTAGTGAGCAGAATGAACCAATGAGTGGTCTTCTGCTGCCCTCTGGTGGCTTTTTGGCAATAGGTATAACGCTTTGGCACATTGAAACCTTTTTACCTGTCACAGAGGCATTTATTGCCTGATCTCCATGAAAAGAAGCATGCTTGTTTAGAGTCATGTCACATGTACTTGACTCTTAAATAAAAGATCTAAACATTCATTGAGGAGTTTAAGGCTTTCGGGGATACTTGGTCAAAGTCATATTGATATAACTATATTTATTGCAAAAGTAATTTTTTGGGATAATTATTGACCTAGAGATTCATAATGTGCAGATCTAACAAATTATTTGAACATGATAACAGATGGAAACGACCATTTACAGCCAATTTACCATAGGAAATGCATGTTTTTTAAAGCTTTAACATTTATAACTATTAATCATGAGAGTCCAGAGAATCAGTCTACAGTGGTATGGTTTCAATTATGGGCAAAAAACCTAGGACTAGTTTGAAAAAGTAGTTTTTTTTTAACATAATTGTGAATATTCAATGAACACTTTGACAACAGTGTCGCCGCATCACCTGGCCTCGGCTCACCTCGCTCCTGGAGTTTGTCTCATTGTTGCTAATGAGACCAACTACAGTCGTGTCGTCCGCAAACTTGATCATTTCATTGCTGTTGTTTGTGCAAAGTCATATGTTAGCAGAGTGAAGAGGTGAGGGCTCTTAACACATCCCTGAGAGGCTCCAGTGTTCATAATGATGGAGCTGGATATGTTACTGCCGACCGAAAGAAGAAAGAATTCAGAGCGGGCAACAGGGAGAAGGTGCGAGCTACGCAGAGGGACCTGAGAGTGCAGATGAAGCTGGCCAGGAAGAAGCTCCAGCAGAACAACATGAGGGAAGTCTGGAGTGGCATGAAGACCATCACTGAATACAAGCCAACCAGTGTGGAGGCATTGAGGGCAGTGTGGGCAAGGCCAATGTGTTCAACAGGTTCTTTAACCGTTATGACACGGCGGTCTCTGACCACACCTGTCGCCACAGCAGAGCGGCAGCCAGCAGCCACTCCTATATCCCTCCCTCCCCTCCCCCCACTCCTCTGCAAGTTGACACACCTCGTTCACACCTCGTCCCCAAACCCACTGATTACCGACACCCCTCCCCCTCCCGACACCCCCACATTGACGTTTACTGCTGAACAGGTGAGGAAACAACTGCAGAGACTCAGCAGGAAAAGATGAAGGCCCTGATGGCATGAGCCCCAGAGTCCTGAAAGCTTGTGCTCGCCAGCTCAGCGGAGTTCTGCATCACATCTTCAACCTGAGCCTGAGTCTCCAGAGAGTCCTCCTGGTGTAAAAGACGTCGTGCCTTGTTCCGCTCCCGAAGATGCATCGACCCCAAGGACTACAGGCCCGTGGCACTGACCTCCCACGCCATGAAGACTCTGGAGCAACTCGTCCTAGAGCAGCTGCGACCTATGGTGCAGCATCTACAGGACCCACTCCAGTTTGCCTATCAGTACCACCTCGGTGTAGACATCTACCTGCTCCACAGAGTCTACGCCCACCTGAACAAACCGGCCACCACTGTGAGAATCATGTTCTTTGGCTTCTCCAGTGCGTTTGACACCATCAGGCCAGGGGCCGCTGGCTGAAAAGCTGGAAATGATGCAGCTAGATTATGTCAAACTGGACGAACCAATTTACCTCAAAACCATTCCAACAGTACACAAAATTGACCAATTACACAACAAACACAAAATTGATGCCAGACAAAAATACTCCACTGTTTTTTCTTTTTATTTCTCTTTCTTTTTCAATAAATAAATTCCAAAAGTGCTAGGTGCAAAGGTGCAATGGAGGAAGGATGAGCTCAATTCTCTCCAGCAGTCAACTCTCTAAGTGGAAGTAACACAGCAACTCCTCAACAACATCTACAACAAAAAAAAACCCTTTTGTGGACTGATTTGAAGCAGCTTAAATACTTTCCCACTAATTGGGTAAAACCAAATCCTCCCCCCAGGTAAGTTCCTTAACATTAGCTTTTCTAAAAACAATGTTAATCAACTCCCAAACAAATAGACCAAACAATAAACCATATTTACAACTCAAAACCAATTCACAAACTCTAAAACCAAACACCTATAATTATTTAAAACCCATAAACCATAAAACACTGTTTCACTTCTCCCCTCTCCGTTCTCCTGCCTTGGTCTGGCCCGGAACCTTTTTAATGTTGGTTGTTCCCCCGGGGACTCTTTTGGCCAGACACCTGGAGACAAGGAACAGAGCGGTGAGTAAAACCAACACACGGCAACACAACCTTTACACCAAGCACACCTATTGCACATTTCTCAATTAGTTATAATTGTTTGTTCTTATTCCAGACCGGCAGCCATCCTCCCAAGTGCAGATCCGCAGGTGGAACCACAAAACAATCAATAAATAATTTCTTAAAACCAACTGTGTGCAATGTCCTTTATGTGCAAATTCACGTTTGTTTAAAGTGCTGCGTGCTTCATTACAGTTCTGTAACGGACTGTTTGTTCGTTACACTACCAAAGATACACAAAGACCCCCAAAAATGGACTGTTCCACATCAAATCCCACCCGGCAGACCCATAGTTTCTGACTGTGGAAGTGAAACATATCAGACAGCTGAATTTATAGAATATTATTTATTTCCATTATCCATAAAACATCCAGCATACATCAAAGATCCTGGTGTCCTGGATTGTGGATTACCTCACTGGCACCACAGTATGTGCGGCTGCAGAGGTGTGTGTCTGACACCGTCATCAGCAACATCGGGGTGCCGCAGGGGACAGTCCTCTCCTTTCCTCTTCACCCGCTACACCACAGAGTCCTTTGACCCCAAATCTTTATTCAGGGGGTTAGTGTGGATGTGATGGAGTACAAAGTGTGTATTTGGACAATAAACTGGACTGGGGCAAGAACGTGGACACTGTCTACAAGAAGGTCCAGAGCCGTCTCTACTTTGAGGCGGCTGAGGTCCTTTGACATCTGCAGAACTATGCTCAAGATGTTCTATGAGTCTATGGTGGCCAGTGCCATCATGTAGGCTGTGGTCTGCTAGGGCAGCAGTCTGCGCGTGAGGGACACTAATAGACTTGATAAGATCATCAAGAAGGCTGGACACGTTGTAGGGGAGGAGCTGGACTCTGTCGTGTCGGAGAGGAGGAGAGGAGCCAAGCTTCCCTTCCTGTGTCAAACTGAGCCACAAATCAGGAAACCTACAGAGGTTTTGGCAATCTTTTTAATGAATGTTCAGGGACTATCAAGACGTGCATTAGATTTAGCTTCACATGCGCAGCATTTACTTCCTGACTGAATAGCAGATACAGAGACATGGTGAACTGTGGATTCAGCAATTCATTCAGTGAAAATTGAAGGATGTACATTTCACAGTAGCCTTCGTAGACTTTCATATACAGATAGCAAACATGCAGCCCTAATTACACTGCAAAGCCAACATATACCCGATTTCACTTTGGAATGTTTAGTTTACAATTCACTTGTACATTAGATCATTTTAGCAGTAATTTATCGTCCAACCTCATATCCCATGTCTTTGTTCAAAGAGAATTTACAGAACCTAATAGACTGGCTACATTTACAGAATGAAACCATCATTGTTATTGGAGATTTAAATGACATCCTTAAATCTTCTAAAGGTGTGCACATTGATGACCCACAATGGCTTCATGCAGTATGTCACCTCCACAACAGAAAAAACGAACAATAATTGATCATTTGTATGTCAAAACTACACAACTAGAAATGGAAACAGTAGCAGTACCAACATATTTCAGGGACCATGAAGGGATTGCAGGTTCTTTTCAACTGACAACTCTAGAAAAAAAAAAATTTAATAAATAAAAAAATAAAAGAAAAGAAATATATTATGTGTTATATAATATTGGCTTGACTCTAGGCAGACTAAAGTGTCATGTATGGCGAGTTATTGTTTGTCTTTTCTCTTTTTCCTCCGGACCGCCCACAGATTTATTGAACTAATGGCATTTTGATGTATTGATTTGACTGTCATGCTTTTCAATAAATTTTGATTATAGCTAATAAAATCTCAATTTAAAAATGCATTTTTTGCAAAATGCAGTTTAAACCATTTCTATACAACTGCTGGCATTTTGTATGTCATCAGGGATGAGTTTTTCAACACTCTTGGAGGACGCTCCTCCAAAGGAAGGATCCTGGCATTTATTTCCCAAAGAAATGGATGCCTCTTCACAGGCTCATTACAACCACAGCCACAAATGTATCAAAAAACAAACTGATAACTTTTTGGCACTTGTGTTCAGATAATACTCCTCAAATTTGTGGCCTTTTACATAAACACAATCAGTTTAATCTTTTTGGGCGAGGGGTGCGATTTCACCCCACATGGCGGACTTCCTGTTGAGTTTTGGGTGTGGCTGTCAGACTTTTCTGTTTGCCCTGAGGTGTTCTATGGATATACTAAGTTTAGTAATTCTACATTGGAGGAAAAAAAAAACTTTCACTTTCCATAGGCCTAATGTATTTTGACTTTTCTAAGGGTCGCCACCGAGTCATTTTTCATATTTTATTTTTCCTGAAACGTCAAATACATTTTTCACTGGCCTTGAACTTTGGGCCCAATTAAAATGACTTTTCGCGCATGTTTACTGGGTCAAATTGAGGATAATTTTGCAGAAAAAAAACAAACAACTTTAGCAAAAACAAAAGTCCCTCCCAGTCATCACCGGCTCAGGCCTAATAAGTACAATTACAATAGGGTTTCAGCACTTCGTGCTTGAAACCCTCATAAAAAGGCAGCCCAGTGGTAGAGCGGTTAGCACCCAGGCAGGGCTTTTGTGTAGTTTGCATGTTCTCCCCATGTCTGCATGTCTTTGGTTTTGCCTACCATTAAAAAGACCATTCATGGAGCCAGGTCATCAAGGTCAGTGAGAGTTTTTCAAATAACCTACCTGGTTAAGAAATAAAAGCTAAAAGTTACACTGGTGGTACTTTGGGGTCATTAAGAGTTTGAATCAAAAGTCATAATTGAAGGTTAAGCACGGTAAACTACGCAGGATTTATTGAAATGAATGGAAAATGGTTGGGGTCAGAAATTACCCCCAAAGACCACTAGTGTAACTAATGTAAGGACAACAAAAGGGTTCATCTTTAGCATTGGGTTTTTTTTTCCAAAGAAGGGGACTGGATTCCTGAAACTGGTCCTTTAGGACTCCTGTCTCAAATCAATGGGGACACTGGAAGAGATGATTACATTGTGGGACATGTGTCAGAAGATCCTAAATGCTATAGGACACACCAGACTAGAAGTTAAAAAGTAGTTGCCATTAGTTCCCACAATACACAAATTGTGTATCAAATTCCCTTGAAGGTCTAGTGCATAACTTTTTAAATAAAGTAGGGGCTGCACCCAGTTTGACAAGCTCTAACATAATTCTACATGTTGACTAAAATAACCTTGCAACTTTGTTGGGCAAAATTAAATCACCACAATTCTCCACATGTCCACTTTTATACTTTGCTGCCCAGCCCCATAATTTAGTCACAGCTGCACCAAGCTAACATAAAAGCTCCTTTTAAAACCACTAGCCTCAGCTGATTGGTCTCTGCTGATTGCCCTCAGCTGAGTGTGTCCAGGTGCAACACATTTCTACTGATGAGCTCAGAAATATAAGCACAACGTCTGGAGACACTGGAGTTAACATCAATTGTAATGCTGAGAGACATGGCAAATGCAGGGGGTAGGAAGGGCAATGCATGTAAAGGTGGTACGAGGGTATGATTATGGTAAAAGGTTTTCACACAAAACAGGTTCTCTACAAATAAGATCCATGGAGAAAGCAGAAGTGCTTGTAAATGCAAAGCTTCTGACGATGTCAAATATATCCATGTAGTGTCCCAGGCATGTGGCTTTGGGAGTAAGCCAAGAGGAATACTATACTAATATCTGAGGGAAAAGTCTCTGGATTAATGGAGTAACCCCAAATGGTGGTCTTGTCAAAGCCATTTACAAAAATCATCTGAGAAGTCACTTTTGTAGGCAACAGTGCCATTGTAGGTTGAGACTGACCTTCGGCGGACTGCATTTTGTAAGTGTCTGAGCATGTTGTGTATTTTTGACTATTTATTTGGGGCCAGTTGCTGTAATATAATGTAACTGCATAATTCTTCTGGTTGCCAGCTACCATCTTGTACCAACGGCACATGAGATGCTGTTATTGCTTTACGTTGAAAGAACATGGAATCCCTTTGTGGTCACTAAAACGTCGGCACAACTACCAGATCTATTTTGAAGTGTCGCTTTAACCTAGAAATGGTCAATGTACCCTTCTTTGTAGTGGGGCTTGTGACATGCCATTAAAATCTCCCATACCAACAATTGAGTCATTCTGAGAATGTAGCCAAATTATCAACCTTTTTTGTAAGTTGTTTGTTCAGAGGCATGGGATATGATGGGGACGATGTATTACTGTTACTATTACTTTGTGTGCTGTGCTGTTGTAAACTACACATTAAAAACTGAAATTGGCAAATGAGATTTGATTTGTTTTTGGCACAATACATACCAACTCCCTTATGTTGTTGGCTTTGCAGTGCAGCAAGGGCTGTGTATTTACTGTGTGTATGAAAAGCTTCGAGGATGACGGTGTTTCTGAATCTGTAGTGAACAAGGTTTCTGTTACAGCAATACAGTCAGGCTGTAAAGGTTGGGTACATGAAGCCAAGTCTGACACGTCTTGATAAACCTTGAACATTCATCAGAAACATACATAATACCTCTGTAGGTTTTCTGATATTTGTCACATTTTGTATCAAGAAGAGAGGCATGTTCTGCATTGCATTTGTAACATAAAGATTATAGTGTATGTATTTGTATATATTTTTACCCTTAGTAGTGGCCATTTCCTCTTCAGAGTGAATGGATTAAATTTGGTGGCAGTGAAAATTTTCTCCATCTGTGTTCCAACCTTGTCGTCAAAGTGTACAAACCGCTTCAGGATGTCAATTTTTAAAAGTCAGTTACTGTACCACATACTGCATTGACAAGACCATCGTCCAAATCTATATTTTTGATCAGCATGACTCTAGCATTAATACCTAATAATAGCCGTTCAGCCAAACTTGTAAGGCTTGCTTTGCAATGGTGACCAACTTTTTCTGTTAGTCAAAATCCTGTGCAAGTATTTCTGTGTGGTTGTGGTCTGGGCATGTGTTTTTTAGCTGAGCCAAATTGTGCTGAAACACCTGGGAATTGGGGGGGGGGGGGGGGGGGGGGGTAGTTGTGAAGAGCTTTCTCCAGTTTCTTTTTTTTTTTTTTTTAAATGTTTCAATATTGGCTTTAAGTATGGGTGTGTCTTTGGATCAAGTTCTTAAACGATTCAATAATTGTGCAAAACTATCATCTTTCTGCCTGACTACAGTTTGTAATTCTGCTATTTTAAAGTTGGTCCAAAAGTTAACTCCTACAGGTTCTTTGTACAGCGCTGTCCCTTTCACTGGAGACAACTGAAAGAAGTCTCCGACTGCAATGAGGCTGATGTTCCCAAATGGTGAAAAGTCACCTGTTTGTTTTGATCTGACGTAATCTGCCGTGATTGTATGTCAATAATTTATGATGAACCATTGAAATTTCATCTTACTATTTGAAGGTCACAGTATTTTGCACGCAGGAAATTGAGTTTGTCCTCACCCAATGGTGCATAGGGCTGGCGCACATTTGTTCCTATGCTAAATGTACTGTGGATTGTAGAGGCCTGTAAGTTATATGCTGCCATCCCTGTGGGTGCTGTTAAAACACTAATATTATCAGGATGGCGGCGTGTTGGTGCTAACAGTCTATTTGCTCTAATTAGATGACTTTTTCCTGTGCCTGCTCCTCCAGTTACAAAAACATGCAATGGCTCTGGGTTTTTTGCATTAAATTTTTCTAAGCACCACTGACGTAGTTGTTAAAAAGACAGCTGTAGCTCATTTAATGATCTAAACCATCATTTAGACTCATGTTGTTCTGCTTTTCTAAATGACAAATCTGTCTATGGCTAAATCTGGAATATTTGGTAAGTGCTCTTCTTCATCCTGTTTTGTTGCATTAAATTCTTCCTTGGATTCCAAACGTTGTACCTCTTGCTCAGAACACAGTAAGGCCCAGGAGTCTTTGAATAGGTCAACACAGTCATTGTTGTTTTTCATCTAATCTAAATCTTTAGTTTCTATTTCAAATCTACGCCTGTTTGAATTGACAATTGTCTCCACTGACCACACAGTTCCATTGTCGATTTGCACATTTCCAGTTTTATAAAATTCCTCAAATGATTGTTAGCCTGCAGGTAGAAGGTCTTGATCAATGCGATATGGTAAAAACATCTGAAGTATGCGTTTATGGTGTAACTCAGAATTTTTAGTTTGAGAAAATTGTGCGTACCTCACAACAGCCGGTTTAGTTCGTGTTCTTTTTGTAATAAAACCACATGATCTTTGCAATTTAATAGGGTGATTGTATTTCTCATTTTTACTTGGCACACGGTATTCAGACGCAAAGGTGGCTATACACATGTCATTAAAGACGGTATTGTTTGGCCTGCTTTTGAACCTGTCAACTATACTTGTCGTCCACATGTCCTCCGGGGTTGACTATTTTGTTAATTCGCTTATTGGCTTACTGAGTTTAATGTCACCTGTTGGGACAAATACTACTTTCCTTGACCATTCTTTCAGGTGCATATTTGCTAATCTATAAACGGCTTCTTGTGCGGAAACGTCTCGATTATGTAGGTACACTTGGCCTAGTTTTTTCATTGCGTTTTTAGCATCTTCATTGCCCTCTTTTGTAGCCTCTTTATGAGCATTGTTTAGCAACAAGCCCATTTCCTTTTCTTGTTTTGAGAGGTAACTCAATATAGACAATGGTTCTGTAAACAGCTAGAATATATTGGCTATAAATATTTGCATTCCAGCATTTGAGTAAAAATTTATTGTATGGGTTTATCCAGACTTCATTAACATTCTTTTTTAAAACAACTTGGGAACGGCCGCCAAGGCATTCATATGCCTTTGCGTAGGTTTCCTGAGTGATACCAATACTTGCAAATAAACTGTACACTGTCAAAAGGGTTGTTCTCATCTAGTAGTGCTGTTTTAATGGCAGTCATAATTTTTGTAGCTTGTTCTGGTGTCATGAAATTTTGCTGACCCTGCAAACATATGCACTTGGCATTTTCATTTGTTTTTCTGCTGTCTTTATTGACATGGCACTTTGGCCATTTTGGTTTTTCCTCTACTTTCTTTAAAAATGTTCGTTCGGAAACTGGTCGGGGAAAGTTAAAACGACAGACTGCGTTCTTTATTTTTGCATGTTTTGGAATGACGCTTTGAATGTTGCTGGACTGAAGTGACAATATTTAATAACTCTTCATCAATAGGTAGCTCACATGTAATGATCTTGTCAACAAACTCGACTACCTCTTCATCAGAGTTTTCGTCTATTTTAGGAGCATTTTCGATCCAAAATAAACGGTGTACATGAGGGGACCCGCGCTGTTGAAATTCCACTCGATAAAAGTAGTCTATAATTTTGCCAAGTGGCTGCAACAGGACTTCTTTTAAGAAAACATGTCAGCGGTAATCAAACATACGAGCAGCGGTGACTGGATTACTACGTAACAGGTCGCATCTTTCCGCATAATCTAAGCTCTCGGCCGTTTGTGTTCTGCCTGCTTGTTTCAAAATTGTACTTAAAAGAGATGTGTTGTGCAGAATAGTGAAGGATTTCCAAGGTTTTTCACACAGGCTATGAGGTCTTTTTGTGCTGCTTGCCAAAATGCTGGAGTACCTCTGATTGGTTGCAAAAATCGGTATCCATCATCAGCATGAACTATTTCTTTCAATGACTCAACATTATCTGCGGCATGTTTTTTTGGCCCTATCACCTGTTTGTCCTTTCCTTAAGGCTATTGACACCTTTGAAACAATCTGCTCTACTTCAGACATGTATTGTGCAAAAAAAATATATTCAACATTTTTTGCAAGTCTACCATCTGCATGTAAAATTCTGTTAAAATAGCGTGACAGTGTCAAACGCTGTGGTCTCACTGTATGGAAAGTGTTAGATCCATTGGGAAACAGTACTGGGAAAGACTTTGCTTCATTTGTCTTATCTGAGAGCAATTTTACAGGATTATTTTCCTTCTGCAGGAGCTAGATTTAAAATGCCATCAAAATATTGGTCTAGTGTTTCCTGGCCAATATCTACAGGCATAAGACGCGTGTCTTGAAACGTGCAATGCTGTTGCCTGTCATGAAGTAGCTCATCATCCAAATCGTCATCCACGTCACCATTTACTCTGTCATCGTTTGCATCTTCATGCACAGTATCAGCCTGTTCTTTACAAAACTCGTTCAACCATTCTTCATTAAATAAAATGTTTTTTGTATAGCTCATTATTTTTCTTTAAATATTTAAGTGCTTCTCTCACGTGCATTGTGTCTACAAAATTATACTCGTAATGGCCTTTGTATGTTGGTTTCCTCTTAAGTTTGATACGTAAATAAGAACCCTCCATATTTGACTGTGGCAGTAAATTGGTGGTCTGAACAACGTTAGCAGGCACGCACGTTACAGGGCCATGAACTCCATTTTGTCCACCTCTAGGTAATGCCAACATCTTCATAAAAGGAATATAAAGTGCTGTTCCAAGGTATTCAAACAAGCCAACTCTTCTGGAATTGGGTCTACTTCCAAGTTATTTCCAGTCCACTCTGGTGGGAGCTGACCTTGTTTAATTTTAAAATGACATGTATTACAAATCCATAGCTGGCCACTAGCTTCTTCAAACAAGCATGGTGTAGTACAACATTTGTTACACTTATGAAGGTATTTGTTTGCGATGCACTTTTCAGCAGCCAATGTTGATTTAGGTCCTTTTGTAATTCAGTTTTTACAATGTAAAACCTGGTGTCTGAACAACAATCGACTACACACTGAGCAAATATACTCTGGTCCTCCTTTTACTTTACTGAAAAAGCGTTCCATCACAAAGTCGGCTTGCTCTGTTTTAAATTTTAGTTGTTGCCTATTTGAATGTTTTTTTTGCAAGAACCTTAGCTTTATAGGTAGCATCGCTGTGGTATTTATTTTTACTTAAGGTTTTAACATTTTCTCTATGCACTAAATTTGTCTTGTATTTGGTTTTACTGAAGACTGTAACATTCTGTCTATGCTCCAAGTTAGTTTTATATATTTATCTAATTCTGTCTATGGATTAAATTGGACTGATATTTCTTAATACTGTTTCTTCTTTTCCCTATGATATTTGTTCCTTATATTCAATACTAAACATTTCATCATTTGTCATGTTTATCATGCTATATCTTTTTTTACATTTGTCTTTGCATTTCTCTCTAAAAGACTTCTGTTCCTTATATTTTTTTTGTTGAATGCATCTTTTATTATTCGTTGTTGTATTTCATACGTTTCAGGCATTTAGCTTTTTTCTGTTGGATGTATTTAGAATGATCTTTCTGTGCTTCTGATTTTTTTATTTTTTCATCTACACACTCATCTTGTTGAACATTTGTTGCAAAAGCCATTTGTTTTGTCTTGTTTATCCACTATGCCTAATTGAACAAGATTAGATCTAGTATTGTATCCTTGTGGTACATCCATTTAGCAAAGTTGGTAACAATTTGTTAACACAAACGACAGTCTCATAGTGAGTTCCATTACAGTTCTATATATCAATGCTTTGACTTGACAAAGGCTTTTTGGCGCATTTGAATCTGAGCCACTGTCCTTCATTAAATATATATATATCTACTCCTAAGTAATCTGCTGTGGCATGGATTTCAACTTCTGTGGCCCATGTGTTTACATTTCGCATTTTTGACTGATTAATGTACTCTGCAACAGATTTATCATCTCTTAACAAGTTTTTTAATTTAGATATGTTTTCTAGCTCTTTTACAGCCCCTAATCTTATTGATATGATATTTTTGTGTGCCACTCACAGCTTGAATGATGGCTCGAAAGAAACAATTGCCGTCACCCACAATGCGCTCATTGTGGCATGGCACGCCTAAGTCACCACTGTTTATGGGTTTGGAAACATTGCAATTTTCAAAGTCAACATTGATATGTTTGCAAATTGCTTTAGACACATTCTCACTTAGAGGATGAAAGACCATATTCTTGCCCTAACATTTTCTCCAGTCCACTCTTTAACGTGGTAAAACCATAGTCTTCCATTTCCTTTGTGCCAACTCCATGAACCGGAACATAAACTTCATCACCATAATCAAAACAAAACATATGGCCATAGACTTCCTCCTCCTGTTTCAGATCCCAAGTACCCAAATATTCATGAGCAATCTTGTCC
>JALDNG010001431.1:0-58117 GCA_024349245.1 Neodontobutis hainanensis
TGTTACATGGCGTTGACCATGTATCAAAGGAGGGAATGAGAAAAGACCTTCAAAGACATTGGTTTACTGTGGGTTTAACAAATTTGCTGAAGATTTTTGCTCAAAATGCTTCATCTGCTTAACCAGCAATTCTAAAGGTAACTCCTACAACAAAACAGATGTTGGAGGTCACAAACCCACCTCCAGGCCTTTTGGCCACATTTAAATGGACTTCATTGGTCTGTCTAAGGTAAGAAATACTGTCTTGTAATAGCTGACATGTTTTCTAAAGTGGGTAGAAGCATTCCCAACAAAACAAATGCACTTCTACAACAGTCTGTTCTAATGCACATCTACAGTCTGTTCTAATAATTGTCTATAGTCTGTTCTACTGCTCATCTACAGTCTGTTCTAGTCTAGATCTACAGTGTGTTCTAATGCTCTAAAGTCTCAACTACTGCACCTCTGTCTATTCTTCTGCACAGTCTGTTCTACTGCACATCTACAGTCTGTTCTAATGCACATCTACAGTCTGTTCTAATGCACATCTTTAGTCTGTTCTAATGCTCGTCCACAGTCTATTCTAATGCACATCTACTGTCTGTTCTAATGCAAGTCTATAGTCTGTACTACTGCTCATCTACGGTCTGTTCTAGTCTAGATCTACAGTGTGTTCTAATAAACGTCTACAATCTGTTCTACTGCACATCTACAGTCTGTACTACTGCACTTCTACAGTCTGTTCAACTGCATGTCAACAGTCTTTTCAATCGCACCTGTACAGTCTGTTTTAATGCCAGTTTACAATCTGTACTACTGCTCTACTACAGTCTCTTCCACTGCATGTCTACAGTCTGTTTTACTGCACATCTACAATCTGTTCTAATGTACATCTACTGTCTGTTCTAATGCAAGTCTATAGTCTGTCCTACTGCTCGTCTAGAGTCTGTTCTATTGCACATCTACCGTCTGTACTACTGCACTTCTACAGTCTGTTCTAATGCTCGTCTACAGTCTGTATTACTCCACCTCTATAGTCTCTTCTAAAGCATGTCTAGAGTTTTTCTAATACTCATATACAGTCTGTTCTAATGCCAGTCTACAGTCTGAAGTACTGCACCTCTACAGTCTGTTCCACTGCATGTCTACAGTCTGTTTTACTGCACATCTACAATCTGTTCTAATGTACATCTACTGTCTGTTCTAATGCAAGTCTATAGTCTGTCCTACTGCTCGTCTAGAGTCTGTTCTATTGCACATCTACCGTCTGTACTACTGCACTTCTACAGTCTGTTCTAATGCTGTCTACAGTCTGTATTACTCCACCTCTATAGTCTCTTCTAAAGCATGTCTAGAGTTTTTCTAATACTCATATACAGTCTGTTCTAATGCTCTCTACAGTCTGAAGTACTGCACCTCTACAGTCTGTTCTAAAGCATGTCTACAGTGTTTTCTAATACTCATATACAGTCTGTTCTAATGCAAGTCTATAGTCTGTACTACTGTTCATCTACAGTCTGTTTTACTGCACGTCTACAGTCTGTTCTGATAAACATGTCTACAGTCTGTTCTACTACACATCTACAGTCTGTTCTACTACTGCACTTATGAAGTCTGTTCTAATGCACATCTACAGTATGTTCTAATGCCAGATTAAAGTCTGTACTACTGCTCTATTACAGTCTCTTCCACTAAAGTCTGTTTTACTGCACATCTACAATCTGTTCTAAAAATGTCTACAGTCTGTTCTACTGCACATCTACAGTTTGTACTACTGCACTTCTACAGTCTGTTCTAATGCTTGTCTACAGTCTGTATTTCTGCAACCTCTACAGTCTCTTCTAAAGCATGTCTAGAGTATTTTCTAATACTCATAAATAGTCTGTTCTAATGCTCATTTACAGTCTGAACTACTGCACCTCTACAGTCTGTTCTAAAGAATGTCTACATTTTTGTCTAATACTCATATACATTCTGTTCTAATGCTTGTCTACAGTCTGTTCAACTGCATCTACAGTATGTTCTAATGCAGATTAAAGTCTGTACTACTGCTCTATTACAGTCTCTTCCACTAAAGTCTGTTTTACTGCACATCTACAGTCTGTTCTAATGTCTACAGTCTGTTCTACTGCACATCTACAGTTTGTACTACTGCACTCTACAGTCTGTTCTAATGCTTGTCTACAGTCTGTATTTCTGCAACCTCTACAGTCTCTTCTAAAGCATGTCTAGAGTATTTTCTAATACTCATAAATAGTCTGTTCTAATGCTCATTTACAGTCTGAACTACTGCACCTCTACAGTCTGTTCTAAAGAATGTCTACATTTTTGTCTAATACTCATATACATTCTGTTTGTAATGCAAGTCTATAGTCTGTACTACTGCTCATCTACGGTCTGTTCTAGTCTAGATCTACAGTGTGTTCTAATAAACGTCTACAGTCTGTACTACTGCACATCTACAGTCTGTTCTAATGCTCATCTACAGTCTGTATTTCTGCACCTCTATAATCTGTTCTAAAGCATGTCTAGAGTGTTTTCTAATATTCATATAGAGTCTGTTCTAAAGCTCGCTCTTTACAGTCTGAACTACTGCACCTCTACAGTCTGTTCTAAAGCATGTCTACAGTGTTTTTAATACTCATATACAGTCTGTTCTATTCTCGTCTACAGTCTATACTACTGAATCATCTACAGTCTATTCTAATGCATATTGTCAGTCTGTTCTAATGCAAGTCTATAGTCTGTTCTAATGCTTGTCTACAGTCAGTTTTAAATCCAATCTAGAGTATGTACTACTGCTGCTCTGAAGTCTGTTCAACTGCAGCTCTACAGTCTGTTCTAATACTCATCTACAGTCTGTTCTACTGCACGCCTACAGTTTCTTTTAATAATGCTCATCTACAGTCTGTATTACTGCACCTCTATACAGTCTGTTCTAAAGCATGTCTAGAGTGTTTTCTAATATTCATATAGAGTCTGTTCTACAGTGTCTGAACTACTGCATCCTCTACAGTCTGTTCTAAAGCATGTCTACAGTGTTTTCTAATACTCATATACAGTCTGTTCTTATGCTTGTATACAGTTTGTACTACTGCACCCCTACAGTCTATTCTTCTGCACATTGTCAGTCTGTTCTACTGGACGTTTACAATCTGTTCTAATGCTCATCTAAAGTCTGTTCTACTGCACATCTAGAGTCTATTGTAATAATTGTCTACATTCTGTACTACTGCTTCTTACAGTCTTTTCTACTGCGCATCTACAGTCACTTCTAATGCAGGTCTACAGTTTATACTTCTGCATATCTACAATCTGTTCTATTGCTTGTCTACAGTCTGTTCTAATGCCCAATAAAAGTCTTTACAACTCCACCTCTACAGTCTGTTCTACTGCATGTCTACAGTCTGTTCTACTGCACGTCTTCAGTCTGCTCTATTGCAAGTCTACAGTCTGTTTTACTGCACATCTACAGTCTGTTCTAATGCACATTTACAGTCTATTCCTATGCAAGTATACAGCCTGTACTACTGCTCAACAACAGTCTGTTCTACTGCACGTCTACAGTCTGTTCTACTGCACCTCTACATTCTGTTGTAAAGCATTTCTAGTAGTGTTTTCTAATACTCATATACAGTCGGTTCTACTGCTCGTCTACAGTCTGAACTACTGCACCTCTATAGTCTGTTCTAAAGCATGTCCACAGTGTTTTCTAATACTCATATACAGTCTGTTCTAATGCTCATCTACAGTCTGTACTACTGCACCTCTACAGTCTATTCTTCTGCACATTGTCAGTCTGTTCTACTGGACGTTTAAAGTCTGTTCTAATGCTCGTCTACAGTCTGTACAACTGCACCTCTACAGTCTGTTCTAAAGCATGTCTAGAGTGTTTTCTAATACTCATATACAGTCTGTTCTAATACTCGTCTACAGTCAGTTCTAAAGCCAATCTAGTGTCTGTACTACTGCTGCTTTGAAGTCTTTTCAACTGCAAGACTACAGTCTGTTTAATTGCACCTCTACAGTCTGTTCTAATGCCAGTTTACAGTCTGTACTATTGCTCTACTGCAGTCTGTTCTACTGCATGTCTATAGTGTTTTCTAATACTCATCTACGGTCTGTTCTACTGCACGTCTACAGTCTGTTTTAATAAATGTCAACAGTCTGTAGTACTGCACCTTTACAGTCTGTTGTAAAGCATTTCTAGTATTGTTTTCTAATACTCATATACAGACTGTTCTAATGCTTGTCTACAGTCTTTACTACTCCACCTCTACAGTTTGTTCTACTTCTCCTCTACAGTCTCTTCTACTGCAGGTCTACAGTCTGTTCTACTGCAAGTCTACAATCTGTTCTACTGCTCGTCTACAGTCTGTTCTACAGTAAGACTAAGGTCTTCAGTCTCTTCTAATGCACATCTACAGTCTGTTCTAATGCACATCTACAGTCTGATCTACTGCACGTCTACTGTCTGTTCTAATAATTATCAACATTCTGTACTACTGCAACTCTACAGTCTCTTCTACTGCACATCTACAGACTGATCTACTGCATGTCTACAGTCTGTTCTAATGCCAGTTTACTACTCTACTGCAGTCTATTCTAATGCACGTCTACAGTCTGTTTTAGTGCACATTTACAATCTTTTCTAATTGTCAGTCTGTTCTACTGGACCTTTACAGTCTGTTCTAAACCTCATCTACAGTCTGTTCTAAAGCCAATCTAGAGTCTGTACTAATGCTGCTCTGAAGTCTTTTCAACTGCACTTCTACATTCTGTTCTACAGCACGACTATAGTCTGTTCTAATGCACAGTCTTTTCTAATGCACTTCTACAGTCTGTTCTACTGGACGCCTCCAGTCTGTTCTAATAATTGTCTAGAGTCTGTTCTACTGCACGTCTACAGTCTGTTCTAAAGCATCTCTACAGTCTTTTCTAATGCTCGTGTAAAGTCTCAACTACTGCACCTCTACGATCTATTCTTCTGCACATCGTCAGTCTGTTCTACTGCACATCTACAGTCTGTTCTAATGCACATCTACAGTCTGTTCTAATGCACATCTTTAGTCTGTTCTAATGCTCGTCCACAGTCTATTCTAATGCACATCTACTGTCTGTTCTAATGCAAGTCTATAGTCTGTACTACTGCTCATCTACGGTCTGTTCTAGTCTAGATCTACAGTGTGTTCTAATAAACGTCTACAATCTGTTCTACTGCACATCTACAGTCTGTACTACTGCACTTCTACAGTCTTTACTAATGCTCATCTACAGTCTGTATTACTGCACCTCTATAATCTGTTCTAAAGCATGTCTAGAGTGTTTTCTAATATTCATATAGAGTCTGTTCTAAAGCTCGTCTTTAGTCTGAACTACTGCACCTCTACAGTCTGTTCTAAAGCATGTCTACAGTGTTTTTAATACTCATATACAGTCTGTTCTTATTCTCGTCTACAGTCTATACTACTGAATCTCTACAGTCTATTCTTTTGCATATTGTCAGTCTTTTCTACTGGACGTTTACAGTCTGTTCTAATGCTTGTCTACAGTCAGTTTTAAATCCAATCTAGAGTATGTACTACTGCTGCTCTGAAGTCTTTTCAACTGCATGTCAACAGTCTGTTCAATCGCACCTGTACAGTCTGTTTTAATGCCAGTTTACAATCTGTACTACTGCTCTACTACAGTCTCTTCCACTGCACGCCTAACGCCTATTTTACTGCACATCTACAGTCTGTTCTAATGTACAACTACTGTCTGTTCTAATGCAAGTCTATAGTCTGTCCTACTGCTCGTCTACAGTGTGTTTCTTTTGCACATCTACCGTCTGTACTACTGCACTTCTACAGTCTGTTCTAATGCTCGTCTACAGTCTGTATTACTCCACCTCTATAGTCTCTTCTAAAGCATGTCTAGAGTTTTTTCTAATACTCATATACAGTCTGTTCTAATGCTCGTCTACAGTCTGAACTACTGCACCTCTACAGTCTGTTCTAAAGCATGTCTACAGTGTTTTTTATAATACTCATATACAGTCTGTTCTAATGCACATCTACAGTCTGTTCTAATGCAAGTCTATAGTCTGTACTACTGCTTATCTACAGTCTGTTCTACTGCAAGTCTACAGTCTGTTCTAATAAACATCTAAAGTCTGTTCCACTGCACATCTACAGTCTGTTCTAATGCTCGTCTACAGTCTGAACTACTGCACCTCTACAATCTGTTCTAAAGCATGTCTAGAGTGTTTTCTAATACTCATATAGAGTATGTTCTAATGCTCGTCTACAGTCTGTTCAACTGCACCTCTACAGTCTGTTCAAATGTCAGATTAAAGTCTGTACTACTGCTCTATTACAGTCTCTTCCACTAAATTCTGTTTTACTGCACATCTACAATCTGTTCTAATGTACATCTACTGTCTGTTCTAATGAAAGTCTACAGTCTGTCCTACTGCCCATCTACAGTCTGTTCTACTGCACGTCTACAGTCTGTTCTAAAAATGTCTACAGTCTGTTCTACTGCACATCTACAGTTTGTACTACTGCACTTCTACAGTCTGTTCTAATGCTTTTTCTACAGTCTGTATTTCTGCACCTCTACAGTCTCTTCTAAAGCATGTCTAGAGTATTTTCTAAAACTCATAAATAGTCTGTTCTAATGCTCATTTACAGTCTGAACTACTGCACCTCCACAGTCTGTTCTAAAGAATGTCTACATTTTTCTAATACTAATATACAATCTGTTCTAATGCAAGTCTATAGTCTGTACTACTGCTCATCTACGGTCTCTTTAAGTGCAGGTCTACAGTCTGTTCTAATGAACATCTACAGTCTGTTCTAATGCACATCTACAGTTTGTTCTAATGCACATCTACAGTCTGTTCTAGTGCAGGTCTACAGTCTGTTCTAATATACGTCTACAGTCTCTTCTTCTGCACATCTACAGTCTGTACAACTGCACTTCTATAGTCTTTTCTAATGCTCGTCTACAGTCTGTATTACTGAACCTCTAAAGTCTGTTCTAAAACATGTCTAGAGTGTTTTCTAAAACTCATATAGAGTCTGTTCTAATACTCGTCTACAGTCTGAACTACTGCAGCTCTACAGTCTGTTCTAAAGCATGCCTAGAGTGTTTTCTAATACTTATATACAGTCTGTTCTAATGCTTGTCTACAGTCTGTACTACTGCATCTCTACAGTCTATTCTTCTGCACATTGTCAGTCTGTTCTACTGACGTTTACAGTCTTTTCTAATTCTCATCTACAGTCTGTATTACTGCACCTCTACAGTCTGTTCTAAAGCATGTTTAGAGTGTTTTCTAATACTCATATACAGTCTGTTCTAATGTTCGTCTACAGTCGGAACTACTGCATCTCTACTTTTTGTTATAAAGCATATCTAGAGTGTTTTCTAATACTTATATAGAGTCTGTTCTACTGGACGTTTATAGTCTGTTCTAATGCTCGTCTATAGTCAGTTCTAAAGCCAATCTAGAGTCTGTACTACTGCTGCTCTGAAGTCTGTTCACCTGCACCTCTACAGTCTATTCTAATGCCAGTTTACAGTCTGTACTACTGCTCTACTACAGTCTCGTCCACTGCACGTCTACAGTCTGTTTTACTGCACATCTACAGTCTGTTCTAATGTACATCTACTGTGTGGTGTGAAAAGCTTGATGATGAACAAGATGGCGCTGCCCTGCTGGCGACATGGAGGAGGGCTCCTGCTGCATATTGTTTGTTTACTCGTACTACTCGTTATGTTTCCGTTTATGTTCCCGCTTTACGTCGGTATCCAGTGGGCACACTGGGCAAGACATACGGTGACAGTGACTCGTGCTCTAAACTGTTTACTTTATATATGCGACATGAGACGGAGGGAAATGGAGCGGATAGCAGTGGCGTGGCTAATCCTGTCTGGCCAGTTCATCCAATGTTTTGCGGATGGGATTATCAACCAGCTAACGTACAGCCAAACCGAGCTGCTGGCACTGCAAGACGGCGGAGTTCTACCATCGGCAGGACTACTCGACGACGTGCCCAGGGAGTTATATCGGCATCACGGCGCAGGTCATCGTCACGATGGAAAGGCGAGGAAGAGGGGCAAGAGAGGCGGCTTGAGACAGCGCACTCGGAGGGCTAGTAAGCTACCGCTGCCTCCGATGCTGCTTTGTAACTCCTGCTCCCTGAGAAATAAGCTGGATGAACTGCGTCTACTGGCCAGGGGTTGCTATGAATACCGTGAGTCAGGCCTAATGATTTTCACTGAGACTTGGTTTAGTAAAGATGTACCAGACAATTTCAGAAGGTAGACGGGTTTTCTCATGTACGCCTGGACAGAGATGCAAATTCGGGCAAAGTAGGGGAGGAGGAGTATGTATTTATATCAAAGACAGTTGGTGTTCAAACTTTGCAATAAGAGACAATATATGCAACCCAGACTTGGAGCTATTGTGTGTTACTTTACGTCCACACTATCTGCCAAGAGAATTTAGCAACATTTTTGTGTGCGCTGTTTATATCCCACCAAGTGGGAATGCCAACAGAGCAGCAAATCAAATTGCTGACTGTGTTCATCGTCACCTACAAAACAAACCTGACGCCCCAATACTGATACTAGGGATTTTAACCACAGCAGCCTGAACAAGAGTCTACCAGGTTTCTATCAATATGTGAAATGCAACACCAGGAAAAATAACATCCTTGACAAGTGCTATTGAAATGTCAGGGATGCTTATACAGCCAAAGCTAAACCTCCCTTGCCAACTCTGACCACAATGTAATTCATCTGCTACCTACATATCGGTCAGTTTTAAGTCCAGCAGACCAGAAATCCGAACTGTAAAGGTGTGGTCGGATGATAAGATTGAAGAACTGAAAGGATGTTTTCTTTTGACTGACTGGGATGTCTTTTTAGGAGGCGGACATTGACAGGGCAACAGAATCCATAACTGCCTACATCTCCTTTTGTGTTGACTCCATCATTCCACAGAAAACTGTTAAGATATATCCGAACAATAAACCTTACATAACAAAAGATATTAAGGAGTGTATCAAGTGGAAAAGTCTGCCTTTAAACTTAGTGATACAGATGGAGTCAAAACAGCTCAAAAAGAGCTAAATAAACTTATGAGAGCAGCTAGGCTGCAGCACAAGGAGCGGGCAGAACAGAACTTGTCCATGTTTAACTCCAAGAAACTGTGGGACTCAATTAGAGGAATGACAAACATGGAGGCTAAAAGGAAGCCCCTGTTTGCTCAGGATGAGAGTTTTAAAGCAAATGCACTGAACCAATTTTATATGCGTTTTGAATCTGACAACAATAGGGACTGCTGTGATGTTTTAGATAATGTAAACTGTACTGTGAAGGACAGGATTTCTATAGATCCACATGCGGTAACAAAGGTTTTTAAATCAATGCACCTGGAAAAAGCGACGGGCCAGACAATATGTCCACTTTTTTTAAAGACATTTGCAGAGGAACTGTCTCGGTATGGCACCAGCTGTTCCAACTTTCTATTGACAAACATGTTGTTCCTGAGATCTGGAAAAAGTCCACTATAATTCCAGTTCCAAAAAAGTATGTCCTCAGGAGGACAACGACTATAGACCTGTTGCATTAACTTCCAATGTTTTTAAGGGCCTGGAACGACTTATGTTAAATGTACTTCCAGAGGTGGAGCCAGTATTAGACAAATATCAGTTTGCATATACAAAGAAACGAAGTACAAGTGATGCCATATCAACTATAATGCACCTTACATTGAAGCACCTTGAATTCCCAGGCGCATATGCTAGACTGCTCCTTATTGATTTTAGCTCTGCTTTTAACACAATTCAGCCACATATTCTCCTAAGAAAATTAGCCCTTCTGAATGTAAATCCATTTTTAATCAGGTGGTACCACTCATTTCTTACTAAGAGGCCACAGCAGGTGAAGTTTAATTCCTCCTTATCAAATACAGAAATATGTAGTACTGGTGCCCCTCAGGGATGTGTCAGTTCACCATTTTTGTTTATTCTGTATACAAATGACTGTGTTAGTTCTGAGCCTAATCAATATGTGGTGAAGTTTTCGGATGATACAGCTGTTCTTAGTCTGCTCACAAAGAACTCTGACTCATCCATTCACAAAGATGCTGTGGACAGGTTTGTGGAATGGTGCGATAATCATAAACTACAGATTAACACCTGTAAGACTGTAGAAATGCTCTTTGATCCCAAATCAATTGGTGATCGAAGCCCTGTGACGATACATGGCAATAACATTACTCAACAAAATTCATGCAAGTACCTAGGCATTCACATTGATAGTGACCTGAGCTGGCAGACACAAGTAGCCACTGTGTGCGCCAGAATTCATCAGCTGCCTCCACTTTTTACGCAGACTGCGGTTGTTTGGTGTCAGTAAAAACAAGACAAGACAAGACAAGACATTTATTTTTGTATAGCCCAATATCACAACAACAGCCGCCTCAAAGGGCTTAACAGACTGTACTAGACAACATCCCCTGTCCTTAGACCTTCCATCAGGGTGAGGAAAAACTCCAAAAACCCAGCCGGGAAAAAGAGAAACCTCAGGGAGAACCACAGAAGGAGGGATCCACTCCCAGGACGGACAGGCCGTGCAAAAATGTGTCCAGGACAGTTGAAAAAAAAAAAAAAAAAAAATACATAAAAATACAAAACATATTCACAAAAACATTTATGTTGACAGCGTCCAGTGTCCACTCTGTCTGTGTATGTAAGGTGGATGGGACCTCAGCCATTATCAAGGTAGATGAAAGATGAGCTGTGGGTCCTCACACTGGAGCAGAGTCAGGGGTGGGGCAGTACACATCACCCAGCAGATCAGAGGTTTGCGTCCACCCTAGGAGGAGGTAGAAAGGAGAAAAACAAAAGTGCTAAATACTACTGATAATAGGCAGATGTAATAATAATATCAGCGGTTGAGTGTGTACCTACAGCTACAACCAGTGTGAACCTAACCCTATGATCAATCAGTCTCCATACGCGTTTGGTGAAATAAGTAAGTTTTGAGTTTGCTTTTGAAAATCTCAACAGAGTCAGATCGCCGCACTTCCACCGGGAGCCCATTCCACAAAAATGGGGCTCTATAAGAAAAGGCTCTGTAGCCAGCAGACTTCTTCTTTATTCGAGGAAGTTGAAGGAGGCCAGCGTCCTGAGAGCGAAGGGTACGAGCTGGAGTATACCAGGTGATAAGGTCAGATAGGTAAGAGGGCGCGCCCACAAAGGATTTTATAGGTTAACAAGAGAACTTTGAAATCAGCTCTAACATGAATAGGAAGCCAGTGTAATGAAGCCAGGACCGGAGTAATGTGATCAAACTTCCTGGTCTTTGTTAAAAGTCTGGCGGCTGTATTTTGGACCATTTGTAGACTGTGAGTACTTTTCTTCGGCAGTCCAGAGAATAACGCATACAGTAGTCCAGCCTGGATGTGACAAATGCATGAATGAGAATTTCAGCATCAGCTAAAGAGAGGCAGGAGCGAATTTGTGAGATATTCCGCAAGTGAAAAAGCCCAATTTAGTGACCTCACTAATGTGCTGCTGCAGAGATAGTGTGGGGTCAAAAATTACACCGAGGTTCCTCGCAGTTTTTCCGTGCTCCAACACACAGTTGTTGATTGAGACAGTAAGATTGTTGAACTTGTGCCGATGACTGGCAGGACCAATTAACAAGAGCTCTGTTTTATCCGCGTCAAATGGAGGAAGTTTTGAGACATCCATGTTTTAATTGAAACGAGGCAGGCCTCTAGACGCATGATGTCAGTAGTATTATTTGCTTTTATTGGTAGATACAGCTGTGTATCATCGGCGTAACAGTGGAAGTTCACTCCATAACTTCTGATGATTTGTCCCAATGGTGTAACATATAGTGAAAAAAGTATGGGACCGAGCACAGACCCTTGTGGCACACCGAACTTCACTGGTGCCGTGGAGGAGAAGGATTTATTAAAAGAGACAAAATGAGACCTATCACACAGATAGGATTCTAACCAAGAAAGAGCAGAACCAGAGATGCCAAAAACATCTTTAAGTCTGTTGATTAGCACTGCATGATCAATCGTATCAAATGCAGCACTGAGATCCAGCAATAACAGTAGAGCCGATGAGTCCTCGTCCATCTGAAGGAGGAGATCATTTGTTACTTTAACTAAAGCTGTTTCAGTGGAATAAGAGGCCCTAAATGCAGACTGAAACGGCTCGAGGAGGTCATTTTCTGATAGATATAGAGTAAGTTGTTTTAGCACAACTTTTTTGAGGACTTTAGATAGAAAAGGTAAATTGGAGACAGGACGGAAATTATTTAGGCATCCAGGATCCAAAGTAGGTTTTTTGAGCAGGGGTTTGACCACAGCCTGTTTGAAAAGGGAAGGAACGGTGCCAGTAGACAGGGACAAGTTTATAATGTTTAATATAATTTGCCCCACATAGGGCCACAGTTCTTTAAGCTGTTTTGCTGGCAGGATATCCAGGAGACACGTAGTTGCTTTACATGAAGAAACCACCTTTGTCAGCTCATCAAGGGAAACAGAATCTAAGACTGAGAGACGAGAGATCGGTGGATCCAAGTGAATGGGACCCGAGCCAAAGAAGACAAAAACAAAATATTATCCCTGATATCTTCAATTTTATGATTAAAGAAATCTAAAAAGTCTTGTGCACTAAAGGGAGAGGAGTCTTCAGTTGTTTTTGGTTGGATAAGTTTAGCAACTGTTCCAAAGAGAAACCTGGGGTTATGCCGGTTTTCTCTTATAAGAGATGAAAAATAGGTAGTCTTTGCAGTGCTGAGGGCGTGCTTATAGGTGTTTACACACAAACACCACTTTTGATAATTTAGATTTGTTTTTGACTTGCGCCATTTATGCGTCAAAACTCCTGCAGGCCTGTTTCAAAGCCCGCGTTTCCTCATTATACCATGGCGTAGGTCGTCTGGTTGGTCTGGGCTTTGTCCTGAGGGGTGCCACTGAGTCGGTGATGGCTGAGAGGGTAGCATGGACCTCCTCTGTGTAGGCCTCTACTGAGTTTCCAGTTGGAGTTAAATTAGGAAGAACATCTGTCAGCCGTGTGGCAATCATTTCCATTGCACCTGCGCTAAAATTCCGTGTAGACACTACGCATTTGTCTGAATTTGAGGGAAATGTGTAACTTATCTCGAACTCTACCAGTGAGTGATCTGAGACAGCAGATGAAAGAGAGGAGACAAAGAGATTGGAGACATCTATTCCCGAGCCAAAACAAGATCAAGATAGTTTCCACTAATGTGTGTGGGCTCATGAACAAACTGGTTGAAAGACATGGTCGCAAGCAGTGATTGAAATGCTCTGGCCAGAGGATCACACTCTTATTTAGATGAATATTAAAGTCTCCAACTAGAAGGATGTTATCAGCATGGGTTATTAAGTCCGAGAGGAAAACTCCAAACTCATCCAAGAAAGAAGAGTAGGGACCCGGAGGGCGATAGATTACAGCTAAATAAAATGGCTTCCTTCTGTTTATTTGAGAAGAAATATGTTTAATGAGTAACACTTGAAAGAGTTAAATTTCGGCTGTGATGATGTACCTGTAAAGCAAAATGCAGCTTTATAAATGGCTGCAACACCACCACCAAGTTTCGACGTGCGACCTACCTGTGCATACGCATAATCAGGGGGAGAGGCTTCATTTAGTGGCAGAAAAACATTTGGCCTAAGCCATGTTTCACAAAGACAAAGTAAATCCAAGCTATGAGAAGCAATAAGATCATTAATTAGGAGTGCTTTGGAGGATAGAGACCGCACATTCAGGAGACCGATCTTCAGTCTTGATGTAGAGCAGACATTTGAAGGCTGGTCCAGTGGAGAGATAGCGACAGGAAAAAGTTGTCGAGCTCTAACAATTCTGCTTGGTTTAAAAGATTGCCTCTGAGTTATAATAACATGAGGACAGGATGCTTTTGGGTCACTGACTCTGTGAGTTTTCAGATGTGTTTGAGGACTAAATAACAGATTTAGGCAGTAGACATCAGGATAACACGGCCTAACCAGACAACTAAAAGCTTCTACATTATCCAGTTCCACACCCGCACTATCATGACTAGCAGGTTCTCTAATTCCTGCGACCTGCTGAGATTCCTTGTGTCAAATGCACCGAATGCACCTGTCTATATTACTAGACAAAATGGCAGCACCATGTCCAGTAGGATGCAGGCCGTCTGCCCTCAGCAGGCCTGGGCGGCCCCAGAAAGAAGGCCAGTTATCCACGAAACCATAACCTTTCTGACTACAATGCCGGGCCAGCCACCGGTTCATGGAAACTAATCTGCTATACTGTTCATCACTACCCCTTACGGGGAGGGGGCCAGAGACAATTAATCGATGCCGACTCATCTTGTTCCCTAGTTCAAGAGTCCTGGCTAGGCTATCTTTGGTTACCTCTGACTGCCTCATTCTCACATTATTGGTGCCGACATGAATAACTATCTGCTTGTATGTAGTGCCAGTATGTGTCTGAGGAAACTCTCCCTCCCTGTGTGATGTCAGCACCTAAGATTAGCCTCTATGTCGGAAGCTCTGGCCCCGGTAAACAGTGGACAATGGCTGGCGCCTCGAGTCTAACATTGCGGGTAATGGAGTCTCCTATCACCAGAGTGCGATGCTTGCTCAGGTTGGCAGGCGAGAGGAAACAGGCCGGTGATCAGCGCGACAAGCGGACTTGAAAGCGCCGAAAACCGGTTCGCGGTCAGAGGGGTGACCGCGGACAGGGGCGACAACCAAGACTTCCCCTGCCTGCACGCCCGCGCCGCCGGACCGGCTCAAACATATCACTCTTTGCAACAACTGCCGAGACAGTTGAGCCACAACTAGAGCTATCGCTAGCAGGACTGCTATCAGTCCTGCATCTGATACTATCAGGAAACCCTGACACATCTAAAGTAACCAAACCCTGTCTATGCTGATCTAGCTGCTCTAACTCACAAACACGTCTCTCTAATAGAGACAACCTATCTAGTAATACCGAACAAGAATGGCAAACCATTGCCACAAGCAACAACAACACAGAATAGCTTAGCTAAGCTAGTGTATATACAGCTAAGTCAAGCCAACAGTTCACAACTCACAATGATAAATTCAAACAAACACACACAGCAGTACTAACCACAAGTTAAACAAAAACTATGTAAACACAACAAAAACTAACCACCAGTAAGACAACAATGGTAACAAACAAACAATCGAGGTTTAATCAGGCTAATTCAAACGCTAAAAACCCGCTAGAATGCTAGCTAGCACTAAGCAGTGCCCTGTTCAACAGTTCACAACTCACAATGATAAAATCTAACACACACACACAGCAGTACTAACCACAAGTTAAACAAATACCTCTGTAAACACAACAAAACTAACCACCAGTAAGACAACAATGGTAACAAACAAACAATCGAGGTTTAATCAGGCTAATTTAAACGCTAAAAACCCGCTAGCATGCTAGCTAGCACTAAGCAGTGCCCTGTTCAACAGTTCACAACTCACAATGATAAATTCTAACACACACACACACACACACAGGAGTACTAACCACAAGTTAAACGGAAAACTCTGTAAAACACAACAAAACTAACCACCAGTAAGACAACAATGGTAACAAACAAACAATCGAGGTATAATCAGGCTAATTCAAACGCTAAAAACCCGCTAGCATGCTAGCTAGCACTAAGCAGTGCCCTGTTCAACAGTTCACAACTCACAATGATAAATTCTAACACACACACAGAGCAGTACTAACCACAAGTTAAACGGAAAACTCTGTAAAACACAACAAAAATTAACCACCAGTAAGACAACAATGGTAACGAACAAACAATCGAGGTATAATCAGGCTAATTCAAACGCTTAAAACCCGCTAGCTGGCTAGCTAGCACTAAGAGAAGTGCCCTGTTCACAAAACGGCAGCAACTCTAGTACTAAACTCTAGCAGAAATATAACCAGAATAACAATGTATGAGGTGTGGTGCACAGTTAAAGTGTTGACAATGTTTAAGAAATAATTAATACGTAACTTTAGGACAATGCCAGGAGAGATACACTCGCCTGATTGTTAGCGTCACTGGGATGCGTCAATGCGTCACTGGGATGCGTCCAAATGCTGCATCTTTTACTACTGCCACGCACTTTCGTCATTCAAAACATAATGTTAATTTTTTATAGGGCAGCAATAGAGTCTATTTTACGGTATGGTATCACCAGTTGGTTTTGTAATCTGAGTGTTAAACTTAAATCACAGATTCTCAACCTGGTCAGAGTAGCGGGCAGGATTATGGGTCACCCCCCCCTCAACCCCTAAGAACTGTTCAACGACGCTGTCCGTACTCAGGCAAAAAACATTCTAAATGACAGTTCCCATGTTTTGTGCAGCGAATACTCGCAGATGCCCTCAGGAGAAGATACAGGGTCTCCTTATGTAAATACAACAGGTTCAAACACTCTTTGTCCCAGTGTCAATTAAGCTCATTAATGAGCAAATGTAGGAGGTTTTTATCAGAACTGTAACATGTACCAGCAAATTCGTATCAGTAATTTTAAATATGTATAGCATTTCTAGTGTGTGTTCGAATGTGTATCAGTACTGTATTGTGCATCCCATTCATGCACTAGCACTTTACTGTGTATCGACTTTTAACATGCACTAGCACTTTACTGTGTATCGCACTTTAACATGCACTAGCACTTTACTGTGTATCGCACTTTAACATGCACTAGCACTTTACTGTGCATGCCACTTTAAATGTGTAACTGTAATTGCAATGTACTTCAAGTATTGAAGCTTTGATCCTCTTGCACTTTGGTCCCATCTGGTTGCCAGTTATGTACCCTCCTTTGTTGGATGTTTATGTTTTATGTTGTTTATATGTTTTTATATGTCTGTCTATGCAGCAGTACCCTGTCTCTAAACCAAATTTCTCCCAAGGGAGACGAATAAACAAACTTGAACTTGAACTTGAACTGTTCTAATGCAAGCCTACAGTCTGTACTACTGCTCATCTACAGTCTGTTCTACTGCACGCTATGCAGTCTGTTCTAATGCACATCTACAGTCTGTTCTAATGTAAGTCTACAGTCTGTACTATTGCTCATTTACTGTCTGTTCACCTGCACCTCTACAGTCTGTTCTAATGCCAGTTTACAGTCTGTACTACTGCTCAACTACAGTCTCGTCCACTGCATGTCTACAGTCTGTTCTACTACACATCTACAGTCTCTACTACTGCACTTCTAAAGTCTGTTCTAGTGCACATCTACACTCTCTTCGTCTACAGTCTGTACTACTGCATTTCTACAGTCTATTCTTCTGCACATTGTCAGTCTGTTCTACTGGATGTTTAAAGTCTGTTCTAATGCTCGTCTACAGTCAGTTTTACAGTCTGTTCTAATGCAAGTCTATAGTCTGTTTTACTACTCATCTACGGTCTGTTCTTTTGCAGGTCTACAGTCTGTTCTAATAAACGTCTACAGTCTGTTCTACTGCACATCTACAGTCTGTTCTAATGCAAGTCTACAGTCTGTATTACTGCTCATCTACAGTCTGTTCTAAAGCATGTCTCGAGTGTTTTCTAATACTCATATACAGTCTGTTCTAATGCATGTCTACAGTCAGAAATACTGCACCTTTTACAATCTGTTCTAAAGCATGTGCAGAGTGTTTTCTAAAACTCATATAGAGTCTGTTCTAATGCTTGTCTACAGTCTGAACTACTGCAGCTCTACAGTCTGTTCTGCATAAGCATGTCTAGAGTGTTTTCTAATACTCATATCAGTCTGTTCTACTGGACGTTTACAGTCTTTTCTAATTCTCATCTACAGTCTGTATTACTGCACCTCTACAGTCTGTTCTAAAGCATGTTTAGAGTGTTTTCTAATACTCATATACAGTCTGTTCTAATGTTCGTCTACAGTCGGAACTACTGCACCTCTACATTTTGTTATAAAGCATATCTAGAGTGTTTTCTAATACTTATATAGAGTCTGTTCTACTGGACGTTTATAGCCTGTTCTAATGCTCGTCTATAGTCAGTTCTAAAGCCAATCTAGAGTCTGTACTACTGCTGCTCTGAAGTCTGCTCAACTGCACGTCTACTGTCTGTTCACCTGCACCGTTACAGTCTGTTCTAATGCCAGTTTACAGTCTGTACTACTGCTCTACTACAGTCTCGTCCACTGCACGTCTACAGTCTGTTTTACTGCACATCTACAGTCTGTTCTAATGAACATCTACAGTCTGTTCTAATGCACATCTACAGTTTGTTCTAATGCACATCTACAGTCTGTTCTAGTGCAGGTCTACAGTCTGTTCTAATATACGTCTACAGTCTCTTCTTCTGCACATCTACAGTCTGTACAACTGCACTTCTATAGTCTTTTCTAATGCTCGTCTACAGTCTGTATTACTGAACCTCTAAAGTCTGTTCTAAAACATGTCTAGAGTGTTTTCTAAAACTCATATAGAGTCTGTTCTAATACTCGTCTACAGTCTGAACTACTGCAGCTCTACAGTCTGTTCTAAAGCATGCCTAGAGTGTTTTCTAATACTTATATACAGTCTGTTCTAATGCTTGTCTACAGTCTGTACTACTGCATCTCTACAGTCTATTCTTCTGCACATTGTCAGTCTGTTCTACTGGACGTTTACAGTCTTTTCTAATTCTCATCTACAGTCTGTATTACTGCACCTCTACAGTCTGTTCTAAAGCATGTTTAGAGTGTTTTCTAATACTCATATACAGTCTGTTCTAATGTTCGTCTACAGTCGGAACTACTGCATCTCTACTTCTTGTTATAAAGCAGATCTAGAGTGTTTTCTAATACTTATATAGAGTCTGTTCTACTGGACGTTTATAGCCTGTTCTAATGCTCGTCTATAGTCAGTTCTAAAGCCAATCTAGAGTCTGTACTACTGCTGCTCTGAAGTCTGCTCAACTGCACGTCTACTGTCTGTTCACCTGCACCTCTACAGTCTGTTCTAATGCCAGTTTACAGTCTGTACTACTGCTCTACTACAGTCTCGTCCACTGCACGTCTACAGTCTGTTTTACTGCACATCTACAGTCTGTTCTAATGTACATCTACTGTCTGTTCTAATGCAAGCCTACAGTCTGTACTACTGCTCATCTACAGTCTGTTCTACTGCACGTCTACAGTCTGTTCTAATGCACATCTACAGTCTGTTCTAATGTAAGTCTACAGTCTGTACTACTGCTCATCTACAGTCTGTTCTACTGCACCTCTACAGTCTGTTCTACTACACGTGTACAGTCTCTACTACTGCACTTCTAAAGTCTGTTCTAATGCAAATCTATAGTCTGTTTTACTGCTCATCTACGGTCTGTTCTACTGCAGGTCTACAGACTGTAAACGTCCAGTAGAACAGACTGACAATGTGCAGAAGAATAGACTGTAGAGATGCACTAGTAAAGACTGTAAACGCGCATTAGAACAGACTGTATATGAGTATTAGAAAACACTCTAGACATGCTTTAGAACAGACTGTAGAGGAGCAGTAGTTCAGACTATAGACTAGCATTAGAACAGACTATATATGAGTATTAGAAAATACTCTAGACATGCTTTAGAACAGACTGTAGAGGTGCAGTTGTTCAGACTGTAGACTAGAATTAGAACGGACTGTAGATGTGCAGTAGTATAGACTGTCGACAATTATTAGAACAGACTGTAGACTTGCAGTAGAACAGACTGATGATGCTGCAGAAGAATTGACTTTAAAGGTGCATTACTACAGACTGTACACGAGAAATAGAACAGACTGTATATGAGTATTAGAATAGACTGAAGACATGATTTTAGAACAGACTGTAGAGGTGCAGTAGTACAGACTCTAGACAAGTAGTAGTACATACTGTCGACTTGCATTAGAACAGACCGTAGATGTGCATTAGAACAGACTGTAGAGGTGCAGTTCAACAGACTGTAGACGTGCAGTTGAACAGTCTTCAGAGCAGCAGTAGTACAGACTCTAGATTGGCTGTAGAACAGACTGTAGACGATCATTAGAATAGACTGTAAACGTCTAGTAGAACAGACTGTCAATGTGCAGAATAATAGATTCTAGAGGTGCAGTAGTACAGACTGTAGATGAGCATTAGATCAGACTGTATATGAGTATTAGAAAACACTGTAGACATGCTTTAGAACAGACTGTAGAGGTCTAGATGTACAAACTGTAGACGAGCATTAGAACAGACTGTAGAGGAACAGTAGAACAAACTGTAGAGGTCGAGTAGTAAAGACTGTTATTGGGTAATAGAACAGACGATATTCGAGCAATAGAACAGACTATAGATGTGTGGTCGTACTGCATTAGATCAGACTGTGGACGAACATTTGAACAGACTATAGACATGCATTAGAACAGACTGTAGATGTGCAGTAGAAGAGACTGTAGACAATTATTAGAACAGACTGTAGACATGCAGTAGAACAGATTGTAGATGTGCAGTAGTATAGACTGTAAGAAGCAGTAGTACAGAATGTAGACAATTATTAGAACAGACAGAAGACGTGCAGTAGAAAAGACTGTAGACGAGCAATAGAACAGACTGTAAACGTCCAGTAGAACAGACTGACGATGTGCAGAAGAATAGACTGTAGTGGTGCAGTAGTACAGACTGTAGACGAGCATTAGAACAGACTGTATATGAGTATTAGAAAACACTGTAGACATGCTTTACAACAGACTGTAGAGGTGCAGTAGTTGACTGTAGATGAGCATTAGAACAGACTGTATATGAGTATTAGAAAACACTAATAGAAATGCTTTACAACAGACTGTAGAGGTGCAGTAGAACAGACTGTAGAGACGTGCAGTAGAACAGACTGTAGTTGAGCAGTAGTACAGACTGTATACTTGCATAGGAACAGACTGTAAATGTGTATTAGAACAGACTGTAGATGTGCAGTAGAATAGACTGACGATGTGCAGAAGAATAGACTGTAGAGATGCAGTAGTTGAGACTTTACACGAGCATTAGAAGACACTGTAGATGTGCAGTATAAGAGACTGTAGAGGTGCAGTAGTACAGAATGTTGACAATTATTAGAACAGACTGTAGACATTCAGTAGAACAGACTGTAGATGTGCATTAGAAGAGATTGTAGACGTTTATTAAAACAGACTATAATCGTGCAGTAGAACAGACTGTAGACGCAATAGAACACACTGTAAAGGTGCAGTTAAAGATACTGTAGGCGTGCAGTTGAAAATACTTCAGAGCAGCAGTAGTACAGACTATAGATTGGCTTTAGAACTGACTGTAGACAATTTTAGAACAGACTGTAGATGTGCAGTAGAACAGACTGTAGATGAGCAGTAGTACAGATTGTAGACTTGCATTAGAACAGACTGTAGATGTGCAGTAAAACAGACTGTAGACGTTCAGTAGATCAGACTGCAATAGAGCAGAGGTACAGACTGTAAACTGGCATTAGAACAGACTGTTGAGGTGCAGTTAAAAAGACTGTAGACGTGCAGTTGAACAGACTGTAGATGTTCATTAGAACAGACTGTAGACATACAATAGAACAGACTGTAGACAAGCATTTTAACAGACTGTAGACGTCCAGTAGAAAAGACTGTAGATGTGCAGTAGTACAGACTAAAGACGTGCATTAGAACAGACTATGAGCGAGCATTAGAACAGACTATAGACTGTAGACGTTTATTAGAACAGACTGTAGACGTGCACTAGAACAGACCGTAGATGAGCAGTAGTACAGACTATAGACTTGCATTAGAACAGACTGTAGATGTGCATTAGAACAGACTGTAGAGGTGCAGTTAAACAGACTGTAGAGGTGCTGTTGAACAGACTTTAGAGAAGCAGTTGTACAGTCTCTAGATTGGATTTAGAACAGACTGTAGATGAGCTTTAGAACAGACTGTAAACGACCAGTAGAAAAGACTGACAAAAAGAGACTGTAGACGACCATTAGAACAAACTGTAGATGTGCAGTAGAAGAGACTGTAGAAGTGCATTAGTAGAGAATGTTGACAATTATTAAAACAGACTGTAGACATGCAGTAGAACAGAATCTAGACAATTATTAGAACAGACTGTAGACATCCAGCAGAACAGACTGTAGATGTGCATTAGAAACGACTGTAAACGTTTATTAAACAGACTATAGTCGTGCAGTAGAACAGACTGTAGACGCACAATAGAACAGACTGTAGAGATGCAGTTGAACAAACTGTAGACGTGCAATTTAAAAGGCTTCAGAGCTGCAGTAGTACAGACTCTAAATTGGCTTTAGAATAGACTGTAAATGTCCAGTAGAACAGACTGACAATTAGAACAGATTGTAGATGTGCAGTTAAACAGACTATAGACATGCAGTAGAACAGACTGTAGACTTGCATTAGAACATAATGTAGATGTGCATTAGAACAGACTATAGATGTGGAGTAAAACAGACTGTAGATGTGCAGTAGAATAAACTGCAGTGGAGCAGTGGTACAGACTGTAAACTGGCATTAGAACAGACTGTAGACATGCAGTAGAACAGACTGTAGAGGTGCAGTTGTACAGACTGTAGACGTGCAGTAGTTCAGACTGTAGATGAGCAGTAGTACAGACTGTAGACTTGCATTAGAACAGACTGTAGATGTGCATTAGAACAGACTGTAGATGTGCAGTAGTACAGAATGTTGATAATTATTAGAACAGACAGTAGATGTGCAGTAGAACGGACTCTAGACAATTATTAGAACAGACTGTAGACCTCCAGTAGAACAGATTGTAGATGTGCATTAGAACAGACTGTAGATGTGCATTAGAAGAGACTGTAGACAATTATTAAAACAGACAATAGTCATGCAGTAGAACAGACTGTAGACAAGCAGTAGAACAGAATGTAGATGTGCAGTAGAACAGACTGTTGAGGTGCAGTAATACAGACTGCAAACGAGCATTATACAGACTGTAGAAGTGCAGTAGTACAGACTGTAGATATGCAGTAGAACAGAATGTAGACGTTTATTAGAACAGACTGTATACCTGCAGTAGAACAGACTGTAGATGTGCATTAGAAAAGACTGTAGACGTTTATTAAAATAGACTATAGTCGTGCAGTAGAACAGACTGTAGACGTGCAATAGAACAGACTGTAGAGGTGCAGTTGAACAGACTGTAGATGTGCATTAGAACAGACTGTAGATGTGCATTAGAAGAGACTGTATACAATTATTAAAACAGACAATAGTCGTGCAGTAGAACAGACTGTAGACAAGCAGTAGAACAGACTGTAGATGTGCAGTAGAACAGACTGTTGAGGTGCAGTAATACTGACTGCAAACGAGCATTATACAGACTGTAGAAGTGCAGTAGTATTGACTGTAGACGTGCAATAGAACAGACTGTAGAGGTGCAGTTGAACAGACTGTAGATGTGCATTAGAACAGACCGTAAATGTGCAATAGAACAAATTGTAACCTTGCAGTAGAACAGACTGCAGAGCAACAGTAGTACAGACTCTAGATTGGCATTAGAACAGACTGTAGACGTGCAGTAGAAGAGATTGTAGAGGAGAAGTAGAACAAACTATAGAGGTGGAGTAGTAAGGACTGTTATTGGGCATTAGAACAGACTGTATTCTAGAACAGACTATAGATGTGCAGTAGAACAGACTAACGATGCTGCAGAAGAATAGACTTTAAAGGTGCATTAATAGAGACTCTAGACGAGCATTAGAACAGACTGTATATGAGTATTAGAATAGACTGTAAACATGCTTTAGAACAGACTTTAGTGGTGCAGTAGTACAGACTGCAGACTTGCATTAGAATATACGGTAGATGTGCAATAGAACAGACTGTAGACATACAATAGAAGAGACTGTAGAGGTGCAGTTGTACAAACTTCAGAGCAGCAGTAGCACAGACTCTAGATTGGTTTTAGACAGACTGTAGACGAGCATTAGAAATGACTGTAAACGTCCAGTAGAACAGACAATGTGCAGAAGAATAGACTCTAGAGGTGCATTACTACAGACTGTAGATGAGCATTAGAACATACTCTATATGAGTATTAGAAAACACTGTAGAAATGCTTTAGAACAGACTGTAGAGATGCAGTTGTATAGATTGTAGACAAGCATTAAAACAGACTGTAGAAGTGCAGTACTTCAGACTGTAGATGTGCAGTAGAAAAGACTATAGCGGTGCAGTAGTACAGAATGTCGACATTTATTATTGCCCTGTATTACTGCACCTCTACAGTCAGTACTAAAGCACATCTACAGTCTGTTCTAATGCTCGTCCACAGTCTATTCTTATGCAGGTCTTTAGTCTTTACTACTGCACATCTACAGTCTGTTCTATTGCGTCTACAGTCTTTTCTACTGCACATCAACAGTCTGTTCTAATGCTCGTCTAAAGTCTGTACAACTGCACCTCTACAGTCTGTTCTACTGCATGACTACAGTCTGATCTAATTCCATTTTACAGTCTGTACTATTGCTCTACTGCACTCTATTCTACTGCACGCGTCTACAGTCATTTTTACTGCACATCTACAATCTGTTCTAATTGTCAGTCTGTTCTACAATCTACAGTCTGTACTAATTCTGCTCTGAAGTCTGTTCAACTGCACGTCTACAGTCTGTTCAACTGCACCTCTAAAGTCTGTACTACTGCACTTCTACAGTCTGTTCTAATGCTCGTCTACAGTCTGTATTACTGCACCTCTACAGTCTGTAATAAATGCATGTCTACATTTTTTCTAAAACTAATATACAGTCTGTTCATTTGCTCATCTACAGTCTGTACTACTGCAGCTCTAGAGTCTATTCTTTTGCACATTGTCAGTTTGTTCTACGGACGTTTACAGTCATTTCTATTGTTTAAAGTCTGTTCTAAGGTAATTCTAGAGTTTGTACTACTGCTGCTCTGATTTCTGTTCACCTGCACGTCTACAGTCTGTTTTACTGCATATCTACAATCTGTTCTAATTGTCAGTCTGTTCTACTGGACGTTTACAGCCTGTTCTAAAGCTCATCTACAGTCTGTTCTAAAGCCAATCTAGAGTCTGTACAACTGCTGCTCTGACATCAGTTCAAATGCACATCTATAGTCTGTTGAACTGCACGTCTACAGTCTGTTTTACTGCACATCTACAGTCTGTTCTAATGCACATCTACAGTCTGTTCTAATGCAAGTCTACAGTCTGTACTACTGCTCATCTACAGTCTGTCCTATTGCACATCTACAGTCTGTTCTAATAAACGTCTACAGTCTGTTCTACTACACATCTACAGTCTGTACAACTGCACCTCTACTGTCTGTTCTACTGGCTGTCTACAGTCTGTTCTAATGCCATTTTACAGTCTGTACTACTGCTCTACTGCACTTCTACAGTCTGTTCTACTGCACGACTATAGTATGTATTAATAAATGTCTACAGTCTTTTCTAATGCACATCTACAGTGTGTTCTTGTGAAGTCTACAGTCTGTTCTAATAATTGTCTAGAGTCTGTTCTACTGCACGCCTACAGTCTCTTCTAATAATAGTCAAAATTCTGTACTACAGCACCTCTACAGTCTCTTCTACTGCACATCTACAGTTTGTTCTAGTGGTCGTCTACAGTCTGTACTACTTCACCTCTACAGTCTGTTGTAAAGCATGTCTACAGTCTTTTCTAATACTAATGTACAGTCTGTTCTAATGCTCGTGTAAAGTCTTAACTACTGCACCTCTACAGTCTATTATTCTGCACATCGTCAGTCTTTTCTAATGCACATCTACAGTCTGTTCTAATGGACAACTACAGTCTGTTCTAATGCACGTCTATAGTCTGTTCTAATGCTCGTCCACAGTCTGTTCTAATGCAGGTGTTTAGTCTGTACTATTGCACATCTACAGTCTGTTCTACTGGACGTAAACAGTCTGTTATAATGCTCGTCTACAGTCTGTTCTATTATGCGTCTACAGTCTCTTATAATGCTACTTTACAGTCTGTACCTCTGCTCTACCGCATTTTGTTCTACTGCACGTCTACAGTCTTTTTTATAAACGTCTATAGTCTATTCTAATGCATATCTACAGTCATTACTTCTGTACTTCTAAAGTCTATTCTAATGATCATTAACAGTCTGTTCTAATGCAAGTCTACAGTCTGTGCTACTGCTCATCTACAGTATGTACTACTGCACTTCTAAAATCTGTTCTAATGCTCATCTGCAGTCTGTATTACTGCACCTCTACAATCTGTTCTAAAGCAAATCTATAGTGTTTTCTAATACTCATATAGAGTCTGTTCTAATGCTCGTCTACAGTCTGAACTACTACATTTCTACAACTTGTTCTAAATCATGTCTACAGTGTTTTCTAATACTCATATACAGTCTGTTCTAATGCTCGTCTACAGTCTGTACTACTGCACCTCTATAGTCTATTCTTCTGCACTTTGTCAGTCTGTTCTACTGGACATTTACAGTTTGTTCTAATGCTTGCCTACAGTCTGTTCTACTGCACGTCTACAGTCTGTTCTACTGCATGTCTGCAGTCTGTTCTGATAAACGTATACAGTCTTTTCTACTACACATCTACAGTCTCTGCTGCTGCACTTCTAAAGTCTGTTTCTAATGCACATCTACAGTCTGTTCTAATGCAAGTCTATAGTCAGTACTACTGCTCATCTATGGTCTATTCTAGTGCAGGTCTACAGTCTGTTCTAATAAACGTCTACAGTCTATAGTCTGTTCTAATGCTCGTCCACAGTCCGTTCTAATGCAAGTCTATAATCTGTACTACTGCTCATTTACAGTCTCTTCTAATGCAAGTCTACAGTCTGTACTACTGCTCATTTACGGTATGTTCTACTGCAGGTCTACAGTCTGTTGTAATAAACGTCTACAGTCTGTTCTACTGCACATCTACAGTCTGTACTACTGCACTTCTACAGTCTGTTCTAATGCTCGTCTACAGTCTGTATTACTGCACGTCTATAGTCTGTACTACTGCACATCTACAGTCTGTTCTAAAGCATGTCTAGAGTGTTTTTAATACTCATATACAGTCTGTTCTAATGCTCTCTACAGTCTGAACTACTGCACCTCTACAATCTGTTCTAAAGCATGTCTACAGTGTTTTCTAATACTCATATAAAGTCTGTTCTAATGCTCGTCTACAGTCTGAACTACTGCAACTCTACAGTCTGTTCTAAAGCATATCTACAGTGTTTTCTAATACTTATATACAGTCTGTTCTAATCCTCATCTACAGTCTGTACTACTGCACCTCTAGAGTCTATTCTTCTGCACATTCTCAGTCTGTTCTACAGGTTGTTTACTGTTTGTTCTAATGCTCGTCTACAGTCTCTTCCAAAGCCAATCTAGAGTCTGTTCTACTTCTGCTCTGAAGTCTATTCAACTGCACATCTACAGTCTGTTCAACTGCACCTCTACAGTCTTTTCTATTGTTAATAGATAATAATTGTCTAGAGTCTGTTATACTGCACGTCTACAGTCTCTTTTAATAATTGTCAACTTTCTGTACTACTGCACCTCTACAGTCTCTTCTACTACACATCTACAGTTTGTTCTAATGGTCGTCTAGAGTCTGTACTACTGAAACTCTACAGTCTGTTCTAAAACATGTCTACAGTCTTTTCTAATACTCATGTACAGTCTGTTCTAATGCTCGTGTAAAGTCCCAACTACTGCCCTCTACAGTCTATTCTTTTGCACATCTACAGTCTGTTCTAATGCACATCTACAATCTGTTCTAATGGAATTCTCCAGTCTGTACTACTGCTCGTCTACAGTTTGTTCTACTGCAAGTCTACAGTCTGTTCTAAAAACGTCTACAGTCTGTACTACTGCACATCTACAGTTTGTACTAAAGCTTGTCTAGAGTGTTTTCTAATACTAATATACAGTCTGTTTTAATGCTCATTTACAGTCTGTACAACTGCACCTCTACTGCCTGTTCTAAAGCATGTCTAGAGTGTTTTCTAATACTCATATAGAGTCTGTTCTAATGATCATCTACAGTCTGAACTACTGCACCTCTACAGTCTGTTCTAAAGTTCATCTACAGTCTGTTCTAAAGCCAATCTAGAGTCTGTACTACTGCTGCTCTAAAGTCTGTTCAACTGCACGTCTACAGTCTGGTCTACTGCACATCTACAGTTTGTTTTAATGCTCGTCTACAGTCTGTACTACTGCACCTCTACAGTCTCTTCTAAAGCATGTCTACAGTCTTTTCTAATAGTCATGTACAGTCTGTTCTAATCCTCGTGTAAAGTCTCAACTACTGCAACTCTTCAGTCTATTCTTCTGCACCTCGTCAGCCTGTTCTACTGCACATCTACAGTCTATTCTAATGGACATCTACTGTATGTTCTAATGAAAGTCTACAGTCTGTACAACTGCTCATCTACAGTCTGTTCTACTGCACGTGTACAGTCTGTTTTATTGCTAATCTACAGTCAGTTCTACTGCACGTTTACAGTCTGTTCTAATACAAGTCTACAGTCTCTACTACTGCTCATTTACAGTCTGTTCTACTACACATCTACAGTCTCTACTACTGCACTTCTAAAGTCTGTTCTTAAGCAGATCTACACTCTCTTCTAATGCTCGTCTACAGTCTGTACTAAGGCTGAGCAATTTTATCGATTCTGCGATATAAATCGATATTTTTCCCTTAAGAAAGTATCGATTTTAAGCGCGATGTATCGATACATAAGTCCCATTTAAATCCCCGTGTTTACCCGTTCACGTTGCATGAAGAGCGATTTGGTCAGCCAGCCGCTAGTGTAGCTGTAGAGCAAGTTACAGACGCCGACGTCTACCTGTTTACGCAGTCAGAGCGAGGAGATTCAAGAAAATGGCGGCGAATATAAATCCAGCACCTTCATGCTTAAAAGCAGATGTGTGGGAGCACTTTGGATTTAAAAAGAAGAAAGCGGATTTAGACAAAAGCATCGCGGTTTGCAAGCTGTGTGACACGAGCGTGAAATACTCTGGAAATACCACCAACCTACGAGCCCACCTAAACGTCACCACCCGAACAAGGTAATTCTAACGGAGGACCCCAAGAAGCTGCGGCGCGTGACCCAAAACAAACCACACTGGACATCGATGGTGGTTGTTCCCACAAGTTTCCATCTGCTTCACCAAGGTCGCAGAAAATCACAGAGTCTATCGCCTACTTTATTTGTCAGGATTTGAGACCGTATTCTGTGGTGGAAAACGCCGGCTTTAGGCGCATGGTGAGCAACGCGATGGAGCCCGCTATCCTATTCCAACCCGCGAACACCTCACCAAGGTTTGTATTCCCAGGCTGTACGCTCAAACAAAGGCACACATCAAAGCCGCCCTGGCCAGCGCGGAGAGAGTTGCCCTGACGTGCGGCGGCTGGACCTCGCGCACAACTGAAGCATATGTCACCATCACGGCTCACTTTATCAACAAGGAATGGGAGCTTGTTACGCATGTTTTACAAACCAGGGACATGCCCGAGTCACACCGGACACAACCTGGCAGAACATCTCAAAACGGCCCTCGCTGAGTGGGGAATCACAGAAAAGAATCCAGTAATCGTCACTGACAATGCGTCAAATATGACAATCGCAGCTGAGAAGGCAGCATTCACACTTCATGTCAAATGCTATGCTCACACACTAAATCTAGCTGCACAACGTGCCTCAAAATCTCAGCAGTCGCACGCCTGCTGGGAGGGGTGAGACGCATTGTGAATTTCTTCAGGAGCACCACAGCCAACCACATGCTGAAAGAGAAACAGAGGCTTCTACGACTACCAGAGCACAAGCTGATAACGGATGTGGTTACCAGGTTAGTGTGTGGATACTTTTCAATAGTATATTTTGTTTTTTTTATTAATAATTTGTTTTGCCATTTATGTAAAGCAGCATTCTGTGCATCCATGCTGTGAATTGCGCTATAGGTCTATAAATAAAGTATATTTTTCTTTTATTTAAATACAGGTGGAATAGCGCACATGACATGTTAGAAAGATTCCTAGAGCAACAACCGGCCATCTGCGCAGCCCTGCTCTCCAGTGAAGTCAGGAAGACCGAGAAGGATCTGTGCACACTGACTGAGTCAGGCGTGACAACAGCTGAAGAAGTAGTCAGCGCTGAAGCCCATGAAGGAGGCTACACAGTACATGTCCAAGGAGAAGACCCCACACTGTCAGTCGTCACACCTCTCCAGGACACACTGATCAACGGACTGAAACCGATCGAAGGTGAATCTGCAGTCATAAAAGAGATGAAGGCTGCCATGGCTGGGGATCTTCAGAAGAGGTACATTGACCTCAAGGCAACTCTCCATGCATGTTCAGCGATGGATCCAAGATTCAAAAGTCTTCCCTTCCTGACTGAAAATGAAAGGGAGGACGTTTATGATGGACTGATTGTAGAGGCTGCAAGACTGAGGATGCAGCCATCAGAGGTAAGGCAGATGGTACTGCTAGGTTTTACCTTTGGCCTTGCATTCAACTTTAAATCCGTATCTGTCATCTTCTGGCGAGAGTAATCCTTAAAAGTTAACAGTTCAAAATGGATAAATATTAAATAGTTTATAAAGCATAAATACTATAATGTTAACAGGTTTAAAGGCATACATTAAATATATAATTAAAAGGTTTATTCAATAAAAGCTCATGAATTTAATTTCATGTTGACTTATTTAATTTAGTCACTTGGGAGTGTGGATGAAGAGTGGACAGCAAATGCTTGTGCTGATGATGAGGATGGCATCTAAAGAAGAAGAAGAAGAAGAAGAAGAAGCTGTAGATGAAGGAGAGCAATTCATGGAAGAAGAAATCAATCAAGGTCAGTATCACCCATTGTTTCCAGTGAAGTGCACTGTGTTGTCTGATCCTGTGTAGGCATTATGGAATGTGCTATAAGTAATGCGGTTTTTATTGTTTATTTATTTAAAGGTCAGCGTCTTCCACCCAGGAATCCTAGGCCGTCTTGCCCACTGGCTGCCCTTCTTGGTGAAGCGATACGGTGTTGGTGCAGCGACCCAAGACAAATACCCAAGAGGATGAGGCCAAGGAGCAGATGACCCGCTACAAGGAGGCAGATCTCCTGGAAGTGAAAGAAGATCCACTGGTCTGGTGGAAGGAGCACCAGTATCTGTATCCACTCTTGTCACAACTTGCTAAAAGGTACCTCTGTATCCCTGGCACTAGCGTTTCATCAGAAAGGGTCTTTTCCACCGGAGACATCATCACTGCTCAGAGAAGTGCACTTCTCCCAGAGCATGTTGATCAGATTCTATTCCTGAACAAAAATCTGAAGACAATGTAGATCACTTGGTCTGCAGTTATGTGGAGAGGAGATTTTCCGTTTACTAGTGTTCACTTAAGTCCTTAAGATACTCTGCTAAGATGGGTACAATTTTAAGTTGGCTTAAATGTTGCTCCTGTGGACTTGAATTATTGGCTGCCATGGTTTATTTGTTCTTAGTGACTTGTATTAGTGGATGGTACAGAAGCCATGGTACTATGTTTACTTACCTGGTGGCTAGACTGGCTACATATGTTCAGTGTCAAGCTAAAAAGCTGTCAAAGAAAGTTCAGAACAGGCCACTTGCTGCACTTTTGAAAACTCCATTGTTAATTGCAATACTGCACTTTATTTACTTTTCAAATGCTTGTAAGCTACAGTTTGCACTGTTTCAATAAATGGAAATAATTTTCTCAACACATCTTTGATTCATTTTGTCCAGCACTTGCACATATATTGTTTTTAGTTCAATTAATTAAATACTCACAAGATGTCACCAAAATCACTCTGTCCCCAATCTTTCAGAAAATGATGTAAGTGTATCGATTTATATCGAATTGTATCGAATCGTGACGCTGGCTGAATATCGTGATATATCGTATCGACGTGAGCTGAATATCGTGTATCGATCGTATCGTGAGATTAGTGTATCGCTACAGCCCTAGTCTGTACTACTGCATTTCTACAGTCTATTCTTCTGCACATTGTCAGTCTGTTCTACTGGATGTTTACAGTCTGTTCTAATGCTCGTCTACAGTCAGTTTTACAGTCTGTTCTAATGCAAGTCTATAGTCTGTTTTACTACTCATCTACGGTCTGTTCTTTTGCAGGTCTACAGTCTGTTCTAATAAACGTCTACAGTCTGTTCTACTGCACATCTACAGTCTGTTCTAATGCAAGTCTACAGTCTGTATTACTGCTCATCAACAGTCTGTTCTACAGCATGTCTAGAGTGTTTTCTAATACTCATATACAGTCTGTTCTAATGCACGTCTACAGTCAGAAATACTGCACCTTTTACAATCTGTTCTAAAGCATGTGCAGAGTGTTTTCTAAAACTCATATAGAGTCTGTTCTAATGCTCGTCTACAGTCTGAACTACTGCAGCTCTACAGTCTATTCTAAAGCATGTCTAGAGTGTTTTCTAATACTCATATACAGTCTGTTCTAATGCTTGTCTACAGTCTGTACTACTGCATCTCTACAGTCTATTCTTCTGCACATTGTCAGTCTGTTCTACTGGACGTTTACAGTCTTTTCTAATTCTCATCTACAGTCTGTATTACTGCACCTCTACAGTCTGTTCTAAAGCATGTTTAGAGTGTTTTCCAATACTCATATACAGTCTGTTCTAATGTTCGTCTACAGTCGGAACTACTGCACCTCTACATTTTGTTATAAAGCATATCTAGAGTGTTTTTAATACTTATATAGAGTCTGTTCTACTGGACGTTTATAGCCTGTTCTAATGCTTGTCTATAGTCAGTTCTAAAGCCAATCTAGAGTCTGTACTACTGCTGCTCTGAAGTCTGCTCAACTGCACGTGTACTGTCTGTTCACCTGCACCTCTACAGTCTGTTCTAATGCCAGTTTACAGTCTGTACTACTGCTCTACTACAGTCTCGTCCACTGCACGTCTACAGTCTGTTCTACTGCACGTCTACAGTCTGTTCTAATGCACATCTACAGTCTGTTCTAATGTAAGTCTACAGTCTGTACTACTGCTCATCTACAGTCTGTTCTACTACACGTGTACAGTCTCTACTACTGCACTTTTAAAGTCTGTTCTAATGCAAATCTATAGTCTGTTTTACTGCTCATCTACGGTCTGTTCTACTGCAGGTCTACAGTCTGTTCTAATAAACGTCTTGTAGCAGATCAGCCTCCAGAACGCCACACGGATTATAACATTTGTTTAATCACTTACAGACTTCCAAACTGTTTCACTAAGGGTCTTCAAGATTAACAACTGTTGTTTCACCATCGGCCTCCAGAGACAGGCCGTGGATGTAAATCTTGAGAAGAAGACATGCTAACCCGTTTTCTTTCAGATAAAAGGACACCAACGTGTTTTGCTAAGGACAGGAAACTTATTAATGACTTTGTTTTGCTTTTATAAGAATTGGATCTTCGTTCTACCCAGCACCGTGTCAAAGGTGACACATGGAACATCACAGACTGCTAGGCGCCATGTCCAAAAGCCGTAAATCCTGTAGATAAGGTGTCCATCCAGCTTTCTCGAGAACACTTTATTCTAATCCTGATTAACAGTTGAAAATGTCTTTGATCATAGTCGTTCGGGCATGGTCAAACACTACCCCTTTTGGTTTAACTGGACAAATGACTCTGCACTCAAGAAGGACATTGGTGTTATTTCATTAAAGGACATTTTGTTATTTTATTACTTAGAAAGATTGTGAATGTACAAACAAATATACTGTTTGTTTCCAGGATGCAGAGTTTTACAAGTCAACTAATTCCTTCCATTCCTACAGAGTTACGTTTTATGTTAATAAAATGTAATGAATATATGTTTTTATAATAAGTCTGACAAATGTTTCTTTGCATAATCCTGCAAGTACGAATGTGTTTGTGTGTTTCGAAAACCAAGGAAAATAGGGTGAAACAAAAGGAATGTTTAAGACTTAGTTTAAACATTTAAACTCCCCCAAAGCAATGCCTTCCTCCGTAAGACACACCCTGTCAAAAGTGTTAAAAGTGACCGCTGGTCAAAAACACGCTCTCTCTGCACTACTCTCCGTCTCCTCTTCACTTCGCACTGGACCTCTTGTCCGTTCAGGGCCGTAGGCCCTCGAACCTCTCACAAGCTCCGGACCTCGTGTAGCAGTAAATTTTCTTTGTACTTTAAAGCCTGCAAGTTTAGCTTGCCGCGATAAAGTTTCCTTCACAAAGCTGTTCAAAGTAGCTTACTTCCTGCCAGCCTGCCAACAAAGGAAGTTGCCTCGCTTTTATTTTTGAAGATTTCCTGCCTGCTAAAGAGTTAGCTTGACTAAAATCTAACTTTCTCGAGCAAGTTTAAGCCAGCAACACAGCCGCTAAACCTTCTCCAGTGGACTTCAATAACTTTGAAAGACTCAATTTTACTCGTACGCTGATGCTAAAAGGCTTGGCTAGTTGTGACAGTAACGAGGCGCTTTTGAATCTCCGGGCCCATGGCAGCCCCTCTGGAGAGTGGAAACAGCAGGCCATCCTGGAGGCGACAAGCGTCATCGGTTGCGACAGGGTTCGGACAACCTCTAGACCTCGTCGCTAAGATCTGAGACCAATCACGACCCCCAGGGTGAGTCTAAACGTTAGTTACACAAGTTTGGCGTCTAACTGTCTAAACATAACAGCCTTGGCCTCAGAAACCGTCATCGAACCCCTTTAAACGCTCCGTAACAGCCCCTCATCTAATAATAGAGTTAATAATCAATAGGCCTACTTTCTTTTGTTTCACAAAATCCTCTGAAAGTAAAGTGTTTTATCGTTCTTTGATTTACCCATTCATGTGTCAATAATTATCCCTTTGTGTCATTTCCCCTGTAATTATTCACTGTTTAAATTTTTATAATCTTTAATAAAACCCCATAAAGACATTTACTGTTTCAATGTGTAATTCATTAATTTTAAGCAGAAGAATTTACTTCCTTTAGATTAATGAGACTAGACTAAACAGTTTCTCTGGATCTGTTCAAAACTAGAGTGGTGCCCGAAAGAAATTAATATTTTGATAAGCAAAATATTAATTATTAATTTCCATAATTAATATTCATATTAATTATTAATTAATAAGACCATATTCCCTACATATTATTTTTGGCCTTGCGTGAGCCTCGGAAGAATTTTCTTGATTAAACATTAGAATCACTCAATATCCAAAGTCTTTACAAAATTGCTGTCCACTGAAAGCTGTGCCTTTGTTGTGCTGTTGCTTAGCAATGCGTTTAACGCGTGCGTGTGTGTGTGTGTGAGAGTTGTGCTTTTGTTTGTTAAGTGTGAAGCGCTGTCGAAATTGCTAATTCAAATCGTACCAGCTGGACTGATATTATTTTGAATTACAATTAGTATTATACACATTTATGGCCAGAGCATTAATCAAGTACTTGTTAAAAGTTGCTTAGAGTCTGTTACAAAGCTTAGAGACTCTGCAAATTGCATGCATGTTAAACACACGAGACAAAGTGTGTAACTTCATATGGGCCCGAGACAAAGCTAACTACTGTGCTATGCCAGAGTTAAGTTAAAATTGTCTCTTACAAGTTGAAAAATTGCGCGTTACACGGATTTTTATGAGAAAACTTGTCTTGCCTAAGGCTTATGAGCCTGGGTGTATTTTGAATGGATTAAAAAAAAAACCCGTGCTGTAGGCCTTCACAGACTAGCTAACTGTGAAAACCCTCCCCCTAAAAGCCACGTGGGCTGCCGTGCGTTTTGTCTAAAAAACGTGGTTTGAGCCTGCTGTGGTAAATGTGCTTGTGTTTAAAACGTGGCCTTGTACCTGCTTTGTACAAAGCGCTGCTGTGTTTAAACCGCGGGTTTAACAAGTTGTAGGCGCGTCCCAAGTCAGTCTCTGACTGGAGCTAAAAACAAACTTTGCCCGGCACCCTCAAAGGCGTGCCGGAGACTTCACTCCGGAAGCCAGAGACTCACGAGTCTCTATCGCCCCTAGCGGAAAGAAGTGGTAAAACCACTGACTCACGAGAGTCTTTATCGCCCCTAGCGGAAAGAAGTAGTAAAACCACAGACACAAGTTTCTACTGCCCTAGCGGAAGAGAAGTCGAAACTTCTAAAAATCTCAGAGGAGCTCTCGTCTCTCTCTGGTGGTCACTCAACGGAATTACACTTTTCCTTAAAACAGTGACTAATTCAAGTTTAGAACTTAACAACTGAATAATTTAAGCTTTCATTGACACTGAAAAGCCTGATTGAATTAACATAAAAAGTGAATTACTCTGCGTTATTAACAACTACTGAACTGCTATTAAGCTGTTTTGATTGTTGTTAATGCCTGTGTTTAACAACCTTGAATGCACAATAGGAGTTAACTAACAATTGTGACATTTTTAATGAACATTGCATCTGCTTTTGGAAAATCTTTGATGCTAACCCTGCATTTAATTTGATTATTAATTTGTCTTGATTAACAATTTAAGACTTGTTTTGTGACTTTCCTATCTACACAGGATTTGTCAAATTGGAATGCTAATGCTAACAGCTTACTAACACTACGACAACCCTGCTGTTACGTCTGAACAGACTTAACCCTGCGAATTTTGTCATAGCTGTAATTTAAAAGCTGATTACCTGCATGAATTGTTAGATTAAACCCACTGATTCTGCACTGTTAATTTTACAAATTAGCACTGTCAACCCTCATTAACATTCACACCACTAGGCTATTGCTACATAGTCACTGCTTAATACTAGCATAAGGTCATTTCACTCAGAAATAGACTTTATACCAACTTCCACTTCAACAATTCCTTCTTTTATTACTTTCAATCTGACTTATTTGACTTAATACCCTTTTATTTTAATTTAATTGTAATTTTATTTTATTTTAAATAAAATAAAATGTTAACTTTAATTTTTATTCCTTCATTATTTTTTTATTATTTACACTTTTACTCAGATTTTCAAAAATCCTTTCACAGTCTGCTTGAGTTTCTGGCGCCTTCTTCGTAACACTCTACAAGTAGTAACTCTCTCCTTGCAGTTAAAACGTAATCTAACAATAACTCACTTTCTCAGAGAAACCCCATTTCTCAACAAGTCTGACTCACAGTCTACAGGTTCTGGTAGTCCCATCAAGCTTCTGGATCACTTAGACTAGGCTCTAAATGATTTAACAGAACAGGTGCTACCCCAATATGATTCAGACCACACCTCCCAACGAGCTAGATTCAGTTCTTGGCTCCTTGATTAGCATTGCGCTAACCTCTAAGCCAAAAGACAAGGATCTAACTAAGCTGTTAGGTCAAATGGCTACTGTTATGCGCCGCAGCAGAAACACGCTGAGGATCTCCTGGCACGCAGCCACGAGAAAATCCAGGTCCAGAAACAGGACCTCGCCCGCTCAACGCGATATCAAGACATTGATCAGGAACTCCAGCTGACCCAAGGAGCCCTGGAGAATTCTGAAAAACAGAACCAAGAGTTACAAACTCTTGCACAAACACTCAAAAGACAGAACCTGACTTTGAGGAGTTACACACCAAACTCCAGATAACTGAGGGGACCCTCAGTGACCTAAGGAACGAGCTGAGCGAAAAAGGTCTGCTCGTGACCTAGCAGAACTGCAGCTCAGTGACCATCGCAATGAGCACGCGCTATGCGAGAGGAACTCATCAAAGCAGGCAAAGTGCACAGCTGTCCGAATATGCTGGCACAGGAAGCTCGGCGGAGAGAGTCCCTGAGTGCACGGGTAGAGGCCCTCACTCAACAAGGTGACTTAGACCGCCAGCTTATTGAACAACTTCAGGCGTGCTTAACAGAAGCCGCCCAGATACAACCAGGTAACAAAACAGAGTTTAAAGCACTCCGAACCAAGTGCTGGTTACACCGGCATACCAACCTGTTAAACCAAAGGAAAACTCCCAGGAGCTACCTCACTAACTAATCTGATTTCTCGACCCTACCGCCTCGCTTGGGCGCAGCGGAAGAGGACCAACCGGTGCCGAGCCCGGCCGTCTTTCCGCGAGCTTCCACAGGTAGGCATTCGGATTACTTCGCACTACCAACAGGTAGGCAATCGGACTTTGTCCCACAACCAGCTTTGAAACAGAGACATCTGGACTACGGTCCCACTAACAGAGACTTTGACAAAATTGCGCGTCATATCACTCGCTTTGAGCCCCATCAAGGAGCGTCTTATGGCGTGAGTGCTTATCTTCGCGACATTGAATTCTACCTACAAAGAATACCCAATGTTACTGCTGCGGACAAAATCTTTCTGATAAAACTAACATCAAGCAGAGATGTTAGTAGCTTCATCGACGTCAACCTCCTGAGGTCCAAGCTGACTTTGATCTCCTTAGTCAGTCTCTCATGGTGGAATTCTCAGGCGTTACGGTAAATGTGGGTCTGACTGCCGCCCTAATGATCAAACAGGCACGGCCAGAGTCCCCACAGCTATACTATCATCGGCTACGCAAAGCTTATTTCGGTCCACTCAATGAACCAAACATGGAGGAGGATGAAAACTTCAAAGCCCTCTTTGTGCAAAACCTCCATCCAACTACCAGCCATCATCTTGGCGTTTCTGCATGCCCACAAACGCAGACCAGCCACCAACCGCGAGCTGGCAATGCGGGCATTCACTAAACAGAGGCTGAGGCAGACTAAGCGTCAAAAGCCAGACACTCTTGTCACCGTAGATCGGAGCCTAGCGCTCGAAGGAGCGCCGACCTCCAATCCAAATGGCCCAGGAGCCTCCGCTTTCCAGACAGGAAAGAGGGACCTCGACCACACAAAGAGGCGGGTCCACACCCGACCTGGCCTGAGCGTAAGTTCAAAGACCAGGGCCCTCAATGGAGACCTCGGTTCGAAAATAAATTTCGAACCAATCCAAACCGTAACCAAGGGGTCCTATCAAAACCGCGACGACAGGAGAAACCATTATCGTCTGTCCCAAGACCAGCGATCATCAGGTAGCTCACCTGTCAAGCGACAAAATCATGCGAGGGACCGAGCCCTGAAACTCAGACTGATCGCGATAGCGAGAGAGTCTGACTACAGAGGAGGCTCGGGCCATAGAACGCATACTCAAGCGAATGCGCGAAAAGTCCAAGGACAAGGCTGATCTGTATACGGTGGAGGCCTCTAAGGCCCGATTCAGACACAGTCACAACCGATCCAAGTCGACTTAACACGCGAAAATACAGAGTCTACTGAAGGGAATGAACATCTCCCAGACCTGTACCTAGGCTCTGACGATCCAGAGCCACTCAATGACATTGTCCAGGACCCTAGCATGGACAACACGGAGGAAGTGATCCAGATCACAAATACCTCAGTCCGTCTAGCGCCGTCCAAGTGAACCCAAACATCGGGCTGTGCCATGACCACGCCACGACTATCGAATGTGAAACACCCTTTCACCAATTTCTGGGTCACCTAACTGAAAAGGGAGTAGCTCGAAAGCTTTATCTCTCTGTCTTGTTAGAAGACCACTTGACGCACAAAGCACTTCTCGACACAGCCGCTGACATCAGCCTAATTTCAGGCAACCTGTTCAGATCACTCCAGGCTATAGCGAGAAGATCCCACAGGGACTTGAAGTCCCACCCGTGCTCTTTAGAAATAAGGCCTTACTCTGATGATCGGACGATCATCAACAAGGCTTAGTCCAACTGACCATCGGACCCATGACACTGATACACCCAGTGTCCCACCTTGACAATGTCCCACTTCTGATTGGAAAAGACATCCTCAATCGCTTTGAACCACTGATCAACTTCAAGCAGCTGAAGATTTGGGCCCAAGTCGAGAACCACTTCCAATCTTCCTGAATGAATCTCAGTGCTATGCGATTGATAGGGAATCACCAATCGGCAGGGTAGCCACCGACATCGCTGGTACAACAACCATGCAACCTCGGTGCGAACCAAACCCCTTTACATTGCGTGACAACTTCCTATGCACGCTGAAGGACCCATTAGTGATGACACCCCAGATTGTCAATGGCATCTCACTGGAAGCAACTCCAGTCGACAATGTCGTGATGGCCTTATGGGCTGACAAATCTGCCATCAGCCAGGAGCTGTTTAACACTCTAACGCAGATAAACCCGTGCCTGACCTTCATAAAGAAGCGCACTAGGTTCCCTGCTAACCCCACACCGACTCATCGTTAACGCCATCGGTCTATGCTCTGCCATCGTGCGATGGAACAAAAGAGAACTGACCCACCACGTTTGCTGTCATCCCTAATCTCTCACATTCAGTGTACATTGGGGCTGACATGCTAGTCAGACTCGGCGCACAAGTCGACACCATTAACAACGTTCTCTGGTCCCTGACTGGAGTACGTGAGAATCACTTTCACTGACCAAAGGAAACTTGAGATCGGGTCAAGCGATCCCGGCGTGTGTCAGGTAACGACTGCCATCTCACGATACGCGCGTAACATCATGGACATACGTCTGGCGTTTCCAGGACAACAAGTTAACTCTTCACAAGCGTTCTTCCAACCGTCGCCTCTGTTCGTTGAGTTAGGCTTGTCTGTCCAGGCAACACCCTGGTCGAGCTCGACTCTCGATCAACACACGTGCTAGTGCAGAATCCTACTGCCAATAGCATTCTGTCGTCCCGAAGGCCACACCTTTAGGTTGGCTGATTGACACTAGGTTCCATGACTGTGAACTCAGAATCCCAGTCATAGGGCGTATGCCACACTCACTCGCGACTGAACAACAGGGGAGTTGTCTACACAAAACCTTCGGGCAATCGCCATATACCCCTCACTTGTGGTCGATGCGACACTATCTGCAGGGTCGATCTGGCTGATGCTGAGGTAATGGTTGTACAGACAGGCTCCCTGCTCTCCTCGATACAGACAAAGACCTGAAGCGATCAGGCAGACCTCATGGCAAAACAAGGGGCTCTAGACAAAGCTCTCTGGCAATTCCAGCCAGAAACCTCGTCGATCGACCCCTTCCCACCCAACCCACCCATTCTGTCTGTCTGGTTACCCGATCTAAGGCAACCGCAGCGGTGCCTCGGCTCTGACCCTGCAGACCCATCAACTTCCTTTCTTTCTTTCACTGGTTCCGGCCTCGTTGCCCTTCAAGCAGCGGACTCGGCAATCCACAAACTTATGCTTTACCTTTCAGACCCGATGTCTAACCCCATCGTAGACACTGACTTTTCCTCCGGCGCATATCTTACAAAGCTATGGGCGGTGCGCTCAACTCCACCTGCGTCATGGCTTGCTTGTCTCGTCTCTGACACCCTCACTTCACCTGCGTTCGTAGTGCCTCAGAGCCTAAGGGGTCATGCTAACGCACGCACATGGCGCTCCTTTAGCAGGCCACAGAGGTGTCGCGCAACACATCAGGCACTTCAACAAGTGGCATACTGGCCACACATGCAAATGGCCGTGGCAGAATACATCAAAGGCTGCCTAGTATGCTGCCAATCTCAACCGACAAGACCACTCCATCGTGCACCCTTACAAAGAAGGGGCATTTCTTTTCTGTGGTCTGACCTCCAAATCGATTGGATGGGACCCTGACTAAATCAACAAGGGGCAACAAATACATCCTAATGGTCACCTGTGCCTTCACTAAATGGGTGAAAGGACTTCCAGCCCCAAGCGACACGGCACAGACCACAGCCTTTCTACTCATGAACCACGTGTTCTCCAGATTCGGCTTACCCTGTAAGGTCGATTCTGACCGTGGGACTCACTTCACCGCCGAGGTGATGGGACAACTGTGGCAAACCATGGGCAAAATTCCCGTCAGCCACCACCCCAGTCCTCAGGCCAAGTAGAAAGAGCAAACCGAGCGGTGATCGACATCCTAAAGAAATATGTTGCATCTAATCACCGAGACTGGGACGTCAAACTGCACTTGGTCCTGATGGCTATCAGAGCCACGCCACACACGGCGACCGGAGTCTCCCGTTTGAGCTCATGACCGGTAGGCAGATGATGCTTCCCCTACACTTACTGTATCAGCCAGGAGAGGCTAACATCGCTCGGCCTATACCTCACACCAGTACATGGCTGATCTCCAGGCACACCTGAGAATCACCTTCGCCTTTGCCCAGGAAAAACTAGGCAAAGGGCAGAAGGACGTAAGGTCTATTATGACCAAAAGTCATCTAGGGACGAACTACAGGTGGGAGACAAAGTGTGGTACTACATGTTCAGAACTCACTGTTGACAAACAAGAATTGGTACCAACCGACTAACGCTGAAATTCCTCGCGTTGGTGGACCGTACACCATTGTCAACAAACTATCCCGGTGGTGTATCAGATAAAGATCACCAAAGGGAGAAAGAACCCACTCTCAAGTGGATACACTGCAACCAGATAAAGTTGCACAAAACCCCATGGGATCTACAGGGGCGTTCACGCTCCCAAGTAGTCTTAAAACGGATCCCTTAGCTCGCAGTAACCACTAACAACTAACCTCTAACCTCTAACTCTGATTTCCTAACTCTTTTCACCTTTCAGTGGTAACTGTGAGTAATTCAATAACTGTAACTGATAACTCTGGTTTTCCTGTCAATGAATCAATTCTCGTTGCAACAGCCGCTGTGTGTACCTTAACCTCGGGTGCTCACAAGCGAATAAGCTAACATTTCCACTGTAATAGACAAGTCTCGGAGTAACAGCAGCAACTCCAAGCGTTTAAAAAAGACACTGTGTCAGTGGTAAACACTCACAGTGAGACTCTAAAACCAACCAAACCAAACTGTAGACCATGGGGACTGTAGCAGATCAGCCTCCAGAACGCCACACGGATTATAACATTTGTTTAATCACTTACAGACCTCCAAACTGTTTCACTAAGGGTCTTCAAGATTAACAACTGTTGTTTCACCATCGGCCTCCAGAGACAGGCCGTGGATGTAAATCTTGAGAAGAAGACATGCTAACCCCGTTTTCTTTCAGATAAAAGGACACCAACGTGTTTTGCCAAGGACAGGAAACTTATTAATGACTTTGTTTTGCTTTTATAAGAATTGGAACTTCGTTCTACCCAGCACCGTGTCAAAGGTGACACATGGAACATCACAGACTGCTAGGCGCCATGTCCAAAAGCCGTAAATCCTGTAGATAAGGTGTCCATCCAGCTTTCTCGAGAACACTTTATTCTAATCCTGATTGACAGTTGAAAATGTCTTTGATCATAGTCGTTCGGGCATGGTCAAACACTACCTCTTTTGGTTTAACTGGACAAATGACTCTGCACTCAAGAAGGACATTTGGTGTTATTTCATTAAAGGACATTTTGTTATTTTATTACTTAGATAGATTGTGAATGTACTAACAATTATACTGTTTGTTTCCAGGATGCAGAGTTTTACAAGTCAACTAATTCCTTCCATTCCTACAGAGTTACGTTTTATGTTAATAAAATGTAATGAATATATGTTTTTATAATAAGTCTGACAAATGTTTCTTTGCATAATCCTGCAAGTACGAATGTGTTTGTGTGTTTTACGAAAACCAAGGAAAATAGGGTGAAACAAAAGGAATGTTTAAGACTTAGTTTAAACATTTAAACTCCCCCCCAAAGCAATGCCTTCCTCCGTAAGACACACCCTGTCAAAAGTGTTAAAAGTGACCGCTGGTCAAAAACACGCTCTCTCTGCACTACTCTCCGTCTCCTCTTCACTTCGCACTGGACCTCTTGTCCGTTCAGGGCCGTAGGCCCTCGAACCTCTCACAAGCTCCGGACCTCGTGTAGCAGTAAATTTTCTTTGTACTTTAAAGCCTGCAAGTTTAGCTTGCGCGATAAAGTTTCCTTCACAAAGCTGTTCAAAGTAGCTTACTTCCTGCCAGCCTGCCAACAAAAGGAAGTTGCCTCGCTTTTATTTTTGAAGATTTCCTGCCTGCTAAAGAGTTAGCTTGACTAAAATCTAACTTTCTCGAGCAAGTTTAAGCCAGCAACACAGCCGCTAAACCTTCTCCAGTGGACTTATAACTTTGAAAGACTCAATTTTACTCGGTGTACGCGCTGATGCTAAAAGGCTTGGCTAGTTGTGACAGTAACGAGGCGCTTTTGAATCTCCGGGCCCACGGCAGCCCCTCTGGAGAGTGGAAATAACAGGCCATCCTGGGCGACAAGCGTCATCGGTTGCGACAGGGTTCGGACAACCTCTAGACCTCTCGTCGCTAAGATCTGAGACCAATCACGACCCCCAGGGTGAGTCTAAACGTTAGTTACACAAGTTTGGCATCTAACTGTCTAAACATAACAGCCTTGGCCTCAGAAACCGTCATCGAACCCCTTTAAAGCGCTCCGTAACAGCCCCTCATCTAATAATAGAGTTAATAATCAATAGGCCTACTTTCTTTTGTTTCACAAAATCCTCTGAAAGTAAAGTGTTTTATCGTTCTTTGATTTACCCATTCATGTGTCAATAATTATCCCTTTGTGTCATTTCCCCTGTCATTATTCACTGTTTAAATTTTTATAATCTTTAATAAAACCCCATAAAGACATTTACTGTTTCAATGTTTAATTCATTAATTTTAAAGCAGAAGAATTTACTTCCTTTAGATTAATGAGACTAGACTAAACAGTTTCTCTGGAGCTGTTCAAAACTAGAGTGGTGCCCGAAAGAAATTAATATTTTGATAAGCAAAATATTAATTATTAAATTTCATAATTAATATTCATATTAATTATTAATTAATAAGACCATATTCCCTACAGTCTACAGTCTGTTCTTCTGCACATCTACAGTCTGTTCTAACTGCACATCCACAGTCTGTTCTAATGTAAGTCTACAATCTGTACTACTGCTCATCTATACTCTGTTCTACTGCACGTCTACAGTCTGTTCTTATAAACGTCTACAGTCTGTTATACTACACATCTACAATCTCTACTACTGCACTTCTAAAGTCTGTTCTAATGCACATCTACAGTCTGTTCTAATGCTCGTCCACAGTCTGTACTACTGCATCTCTAGAGTCTATTCTTCTGCACATTGTCAGTCTCTTCTACTGGGACGTTTACAGTCTGTTCTAATGCTTGTCTACAGTCTTTACACGAGCATTAGAACAGACTGTATATAGTATTAGAAAAGACTGTAAACGTCAGTAGAACAGACTGACAATGTGCAGAAGAATAGACTGTAGAGATGCACTAGTACAGACTGTAAAACGCGCATTAGAACAGACTGTATATGAGTATTAGAAAACACTCTAGACATGCTTTAGAACAGACTGTAGAGGTGCAGTAGTTCAGACTATAGACTAGCATTAGAACAGACTATATATAGTATTAGAAAATACTCTAGACATGCTTTAGAACAGACTGTAGAGGTGCAGTTGTTCAGACTATAGGCGAGCATTAGAACAGACTGTAGATGTGCAGTAGAAGAGACTGTAGAGCTGCAGTATTATAGACTGTCGACAATTATTAGAAAGGACTGTAGGCGTGCAGTAGAGCGGACTGTAGACAATTATTAGAACAGACTGTAGACTTGCAGTAGAACAGACTGATGATGCTGCAGAAGAATAGACTTTAAAGGTGCATTACTACAGACTGTACACGAGAAATAGAACAGACTGTATATGAGTATTAGAATAGACTGTAGACATAATTTTAGAACAGACTGTAGAGGTGCAGTAGTACAGACTCTAGACAAGTAGTAGTTCAGACTGTCGACTTGCATTAGAACAGACTGTAGATGTGCATTAGAACAGACTGTAGATGTACAATTAGAACAGACTGTAGAGGTGCAGTTCAACAGACTGTAGGCGTGCAGTTGAACAGTCTTCAGAGCAGCAGTAGTACAGACTCTAGATTGGCTGTAGAACAGACTGTACGATCATTAGAATAGACTGTAAGCGTCTAGTAGAACAGACTGTCAATGTGCAGAATAATAGATTCTAGAGGTGCAGTAGTACAGACTGTAGATGAGCATTAGATCAGACTGTATATGAGTATTAGAAAACACTGCAGACATGCTTTAGAACAGACTGTAGAGGTCTAGTTGTACAAACTGTAGGCGAGCATTAGAACAGACTGTAGAGGAACAGTAGAACAAACTGTAGAGGTAAAGTAGTAAAGACTGTTATTGGGTAATAGAACAGGCGATATTCGAGCAATAGAACAGACTATAGATGTGCAGTAGTATAGACTGTAAGAAGCAGTAGTACAGAATGTAGACAATTATTAGAACAGACAGAAGGCGTGCAGTAGAAAAGACTGTAGGCGAGCATTAGAACAGACTGTAAATGTCAGTAGAACAGACTGACCATGTGCAGAAGAATAGACTGTAGTGGTGCAGTAGTACAGACTGTGACGAGCATTAGAACAGACTGTATATGAGTATTAGAAAACACTGTAGACATGCTTTACAACAGACTGTAGAGGTGCAGTAGTTGACTGTAGATGAGCATTAGAACAGACTGTATATGAGTATTAGAAAACACTAATAGAAATGCTTTACAACAGACTGTAGAGGTGCAGTAGAACAGACTGTAGGCGTGCAGTAGAACAGACTGTAGTTGAGCAGTAGTACATACTGTATACTTGCATAGGAACAGACTGTATATGTGCATTAGAACAGACTGTAGATGTGCAGTAAAACAGACTGTAGACTTGCAATAGAGCAGACTGAAGGCGTGCAGTAGAACAGACTTAAGATGCGCTGTAGAACAGACTGTAAACATGCAGTAGAACAGACTGTAGACATGCATTAGAAAAGACTGTAGATGTGCATTAGAACAGACTGTAGATGTGCAGTAAAACAGACCGTAGTTATGCAGTAGAACAGACTGCATTAGAGCAATAGTACAGACTGTAAACTGGCATTAGAACAGACTGTAGAGGTGCAGTTGTACAGACTGTAGATGTGCAGTAAAACAAACTGTAGATGAGCAGTAGTACAGACTGTAGACTTGCATTAGAACAGACTGTAGATGTCAAGTTCTGTGTGTTTTTAACTGACTACAGCTCTGCCCAAACTTGAAAACTGCTTTATCTCTGATGAATGCAAAGGACAACTCAAAACTGTTCTTTCTTTTTCTTTTTTTTCCTAAAGATGATCGAGGTGGAACAGAATAGGTTGATAACCTTTAAAATATACAAACCAAAGCAGAAATTAGTTGCAAATAAATCACAAATAACTCAATACCACTTCCTCAAATAGTAAATGTCAAACCAAACAGTCATTTTAATTAACCTATGGTCTCTAATTAAACTTATATAATTTAAACAATACACATGCTTAGAGTAATGTTCACATAAAGTATTCACTATTTGATTTAAATTGGACATTACAACCAAGCAAACAAAATCATACAAAAGTCTTAACTCAACACAAACAAACACAGTCCACTTTTGTCCTACCAGTTGTGTCCTTGGATAATCAGGAGCTGTGGTCAAAGTTTCTTTTCCTCAGGAACAAGTGAGATGGCCAACTGAGCTTTTACCAAACATTTCAACTGCCATGCACTCTGTGTGTGCGCTGGTAATTATGGTCCCAAGAGCACTTCCTGGAAGTTGGTTCCATAACCTTTTGATGCGTGGTTGCCCCTGCAGTTTGGGAGTGCTCTTAGTAATTTGAGTAAAAATAGGCTGAGTGCTCAGGACAACTTGTACCTTGAATTGACATAACAGTAGATGTGCAGTAAAACAGACTGTAAACGTGCAGTAGAACAGACTGCAGTAGAGCAGAGGTACAGACTGTAAACTGGCATTAGAACAGACTGTTGAGATGCAGTTGAACAGACAGTAGGCGTGCAGTTGAACAGACTGTAGATGTGCATTGGAACAGACTAAAGACGTACAATAGAACAGACTGTAGGCGAGCAGTAGAACACACTAAAGACCTGCATTAGAACAGGCGGTGGGCGAGCATTAGAACAGACTGTAAAGTCCAGTAGAACAGACTAACAATTAGAACAGATTGTAGATGTGCAGAAAAACAGACTGTAGACGTGCAGTAAAATAAACTGCAGTAGAGCAGTAGTAAAGACTGTAAACTGGCATTAGAACAGACTGTAGACATGCAGTAGAACAGACTGTAGATGTGCAGTAGAACAAACTGTTGAGGTGCAGTAATACAGACTGCAAACGAGCATTATACAGACTGTAGAAGTGCAGTAGTACAGACTGTAGATGTGCAGTAGAACAGAATGTAGGCGTTTATTAGAACAGACTGTATACCTGCAGTCGGACAGACTGTAGATGTGCTTTAGAAAAGACTGTAGGCGTTTATTAAAAATAGACTATAGTCGTGCAGTAGAACAGACTGTAGGCGTGCAATAGAACAGACTGTAGAGGTGCAGTTGAACAGACTGTAGATGTGCATTAGAACAGACTGTAGATGTGCATTAGAAGAGACTGTAGACAATTATTAAAATAGACAATAGTTGTGCAGTAGAACAGACTGTAGACAAGCATTAGAAATTACTGTAAACGTCCAGTAGAACAGACAATGTGCAGAAGAATAGACTCTAGAGGTGCATTACTACAGACTGTAGATGAGCATTAGAACATACTCTATATGAGTATTAGAAAACACTGTAGAAATGCTTTAGAACAGACTGTAGAGATGCAGTTGTATAGATTGTAGACAAGCATTAAAACAGACTGTAGAAGTGCAGTACTTCAGACTGTAGATGTGCAGTAGAAAAGACTATTGAGGTGCAGTAGTACAGAATGTCGACATTTATTATTGCCCTTCTACTGTCTCTTCTAATGCTCGTCTACTGTCTGTATTACTGCACCTCTACAGTCTGTACTAAAGCACATCTACAGTCTGTTCTAATGCTCTCCACAGTCTATTCTTATGCAGGTCTTTAGTCTTTACTACTGCACATCTACAGTCTGTTCTAATGGACGCCTACATTCTGTTCTAATGCTCATCTACAGTCTGTTCTATTGTACGTCTACAGTCTTTTCTACTGCACATCAACAGTCTGTTCTAATGCTCATCTACAGTCTGTACAACTGCACCTCTACAGTCTGTTCTGCATGTCTACAGTCTGATCTAATGCCATTTTACAGTCTGTACTATTGCTCTACTGCATTCTATTCTACTGCATGTCTACAGTCATTTTTACTGCACATCTACAATCTGTTCTAATTGTCAGTCTGTTATACAATCTACAGTCTGTACTAATTCTGCTCTGAAGTCTGTTCAACTGCACGTCTACAGTCTGTTCAACTGCACCTCTACAGTCTGTACTACTGCACTTCTACAGTCTGTTCTAATGCTTGTCTACAGTCTGTATTACTGCACCTCTACAGTCTTTTATAAATGCATGTCTACAGTGTTTTCTAAAACTCATATACAGTCTGTTCATTTGCTCATCTACAGTCTGTACTACTGCAGCTCTAGAGTCTATTCTTTTGCACATTGTCAGTTTGTTCTACGGGGCGTTTACAGTCATTTCTATTGCTCGTTTACAGTCTGTTCTAAGGTAATTCTAGAGTCTGTACTACTGCTGCTCTGATTTCTGTTCACCTGCACGTCTACAGTCTGTTTTACTGCATATCTACAATCTGTTCTAATTGTCAGTCTGTTCTACTGGACGTTTACAGCCTGTTCTAAAGCTCATCTACAGTCTGTTCTAAAGCCAATCTAGAGTCTGTACAACTGCTGCTCTGACATCAGTTCAAATGCACATCTATAGTCTGTTCAACTGCACGTCTACAGTCTGTTCTAATGCACATCTACAGTCTATTCTAATGCAAGTCTACAGTCTGTACTACTGCTCATCTACAGTCTGTTCTATTGCACGTCTACAGTCTGTTCTGAGAAACGTCTACAGTCTGTTCTACTACACATCTACAGTCTGTACAACTGCTCTACTGCAGTCTATTCTACTGCACTTCTACAGTCTGTTCTACTGCACGACTATAGTCTGTATTAATAAATGTCTACAGTCTTTTCTAATGCACATCTACAGTGTGTGCTTGTGGAAATATACAGTCTGTTCTAATAATTGTCTAGATTCTGTTCTACTGCATGCCTACAGTCTCTTCTAATAATAGTCAACATTCTGTACCACAGCACCTCTACAGTCTCTTCTACCGCACATCTACAGTTTGTTCTAGTGGTTGTCTACAGTCTGTACTACTTCACCTCTACAGTCTGTTGTAAAGCATGTCTACAGTCTTTTCTAATACTAATGTACAGTCTGTTCTAATGCTCGTGTAAAGTTTTAACAACTGCACCTCTACAGTCTATTATTCTGCACATCGTCAGTCTTTTCTAATGCACATCTACAGTCTGTTCTAATGGGCGTATACAGTCTGTTCTAACGCTCGTCTACAGTCTGTTCTATTGCGTCTACAGTCTCTTATAATGCTACTTTACAGTCTGTACCTCTGCTCTACCGCATTTTGTTCTACTGCACGTCTACAGTCTTTTTATAAACGTCTATAGTCTATTCTACTGCATTTCTACAGTCATTACTACTGTACTTCTAAAGTCTATTCTAATGCTCATCAACAGTCTGTTCTAATGCAAGTCTACAGTCTGTGCTACTGCTCATCTACAGTCTGTACTACTGCACTTCTAAAATCTGTTCTAATGCTCATCTGCAGTCTGTATTACTGCACCTCTACAATCTGTTCTAAAGCATGTCTACAGTATTTTCTAATACTCATATACAGTCTGTTCTAATGCTCGTCTACAGTCTGTACTACTGCACATCTACAGTCTCAACTACTGCACTTCTAAAGTCTGTTTCTAATGCACATCTACAGTCTGTTCTAATGCAAGTCTACAGTCTGTACTACTGCTCATTTACGGTCTGTTCTACTGCAGGTCTACAGTCTGTTGTAATAACGTCTACAGTCTGTTCTACTGCACATCTATAGTCTGTACTACTGCACTTCTACAGTCTGTTCTAATGTACATCTACAGTCTGTTTTACTGCTCATATACAGTCTGTTCTACTGCACGTCTACAGTCTGTTCTAAAGCCAGTCTAGAGTTTGTTCTACTGCTGCTCTGAAGTCTGTTCAACTGCATGTCTGTAGTCTGTTAAACTGCACCTCTACGTCTGTTCTATTGTATGTCTACATTCTGTTCTAATGCACATCTACAGTCTGTTCTAATGCAAGTCTACAGTCTGTACTACTGCTCGTGTACAGTCTGTACTACTGCACCTCTACAGTCTGTTCTAAAGCATGTCTACAGTCTATTCTAATACTCATACACAGTCTGTTCTAATGCTCGTCTACAGTCTCTACTAACGGACCTTTAAATTTTATTCTTCTGCAACATCATTAGTCTGTTTTACTGGACATCTACAGTCTGTTCTATACACGTATATAGTCTCTTCAAATACTCGTCCACAGTCTGTTCTAATGCAGTCTGTACTACTGCACATCTATAGTCTGTTCTATTGCTCGAATACAGTCTGTTCTAATGCCCAATAAAAGTCTTTACTACTCCACCTCTACAGTTTGTTCTACTTCTCCTCTACAGTCTGTTCTACTGCAGGTCTACAGTCTGTTCTAATGCCAGTCTAAAGTCTGTACTACTGCTGCTCTACAGTCTGTTCTACTGCAAGTCTACATTCTGTTCTACTGCACATCTACAGTCTGTTCTAATGCACATCTACAGTCTGTTCAACTGCAAGTCCACTGTCTCTTCTACTGCTCTTCTGCAGTCTGTTCTACTACTGACTCTAGTCGGTTTTATTAAAGGTCTACAGTCTCTTCTAATGCACATCTACAGTCTGTACTACTGCACCTCTACAGTCTGTTCTAAAGCATGTCTACAGTCTATTCTAATACTCATACACAGTCTGTTCTAATGCTCGCCTACAGTCTCTACTAACGGACCTTTAAATTTTATTCTTCTGCAGCATCATTAGTCTGTTTTACTGGACATCTACAGTCTGTTCTATACACGTATATAGTCTCTTCAAATACTCGTCCACAGTCTGTTCTAATGCAGTCTGTACTACTGCACATCTATAGTCTGTTCTATTGCTCGAATACAGTCTGTTCTAATGCCCAATAAAAGTCTTTACTACTCCACCTCTACAGTTTGTTCTACTTCTCCTCTACAGTCTGTTCTACTGCAGGTCTACAGTCTGTTCTAATGCCAGTCTAGAGTCTGTACTACTGCTGCTCTACAGTCTGTTCTACTGCAAGTCTAAATTCTGTTCTACTGCACATCTACAGTCTGTTCTAATGCACATCTACAGTCTGTTCAACTGCAAGTCCACTGTCTCTTCTACTGCTCTTCTACAGTCTGTTCTACTGCACGACTCTAGTTGGTTTTATTAAAGGTCTACAGTCTCTTCTAATGCACATCTACAGTCTGTTCTAATGCACATCTACAGTCTGTTCTACTGGGCGTCTACAGTCAGTTCTAAAGCCAATCTAGAATCTGTACTACTGCTGCTCTGAAGTCTGTTTAACTGCAAGTCTACAGTCTGTTCAACTGCACTTCTACAGTCTGGTCTAATGCCATTTTACAGTCTGTACCTCTGCTCTACTGCAGTCTGTTCTATTGCACTTCTACAGTCTTTTTACTGCACATCTACAGTCTGTTCTAATGCACATCTACAGTCTGTTCTAATGCAAGTCTACAGTCTTTACTACTGCTCATCTACGGTCTGTTCTACTGCAGGTCTAAAATCTCTTCTAATAAATGTCTACAGTCTGTTCTACTGCACATCTACAGTCTGTAATACTGCACTTCTACAGACTGTTCTAATGCTCGTCTACAGTCTGTATTACTGCACCTCTACAGTCTGTTCCAAAGCATGTCTAGAGTGTTTTCTTATACTCAAATACAGTCTGTTCTAATGCTCGTCTACAGTCTGTTAAACTGCACCTCTACAGTCTGTTCTAAAGCATGTCTATAGTGTTTTCTAATTCAAATATACAGTTTGTTCTAATGCTTGTCTACAGTCTGAACTACTGCTCTTCTACAGTCTGTTCTAAAGCATGTCTAGAGTGTTTTCTAATACTCATATACAGTCTGTTCTAATGCTCGTCCACAATCTGTTAAACTGCACCTCTAGAGTCTGTTCTAAAGCATGTCTACAGTGTTTTCTAATACTCATATACAGTCTGTTCTAATGCTCATGTACAGTCTGTAGTACTGCACCTAGTCTATTCTTCTGCACATTGTCAGTCTGTTTTACTGGATGTTTACAGTCATTTCTAATGCAAGTCTACAGTCTGTACTTCTGCTCTACTGCAGTCTGTTCTACTGCACCTCTACAGTCTGTTTTACTGCTCATATACAGTCTGTTCTAATGCACATCTACAGTCTGTTCTAATGAAAGTCTACATTTTGTACTACTGCTCACCTACAGTCTGTTCTTCTGCACGTCTACAGTCTGTTCTGATAAACTTCTACAGTCTGTTCTACTGCATATCTACAGTCTATACTACTGCACTTTTAAAGTCTGTTCTAATGCACATCTACAGTCTTTTCTAATGCAAGTCTAATGTTTGTACTACTGCTCATCTACGGTCTGTTCTACTGCAGGTCTACAGTTAATGGATTGGATTTATATTGCGCTTTTCTCCCAAGGGACCAAGGGACTCAAAGCGCCCACAAGCGTCCATTATTCATTCATACACAGTCACACACTGGTGATGGTAACTACAACTGTAGCCACAGATGCCTAGGGCAGACTGACAGAGACGTGGCAGCCATTTTGACCCTAAGGCCTCTTTGACCATCACCACATACATTCACTGAACATTCTTAAACATTCATACGAGGCAAGGTGGGTTAAGTGTCTTGCCCAAGGACACAACGACAGAATGAATTGTGGGGAGGCGGGAATCGAACACACTACCTTCCGGTTGAAGATGACCGCTCTACCACTGGCGCCCTATACAGTCTGTTATAATGAATGTCTACAGTCTGTTCTACTGCACATCTACAGTCTGTACTACTGCACCTCTACAGTCTGTTCTAAAGCATGTCTAGAGAGTTTTCTAATACTAATATAAAGTCTGTTCTAATGCTCGTCTACAGTCTGAACTACTGCACCACTAAAGTCTATTCCTCTGAAGCATTGTCAGTCTGTTCTACTGCAAGTCTACAGTCTGTTCTAATGCCAGTCTAGAGTGTACTACTGCGGCTCCACAGTCTGTTCTACTGCACATCTACAATCTCTTCTACTGCACATGTACAGTCTGTTCTAATGCACAGTCTACAGTCAGTTCTAATGCTCGTCTACAATCAGTTCTAAAGCCATTCTAGAGTCTGTACTACTGCTGCTATGAAGTCTGTTCAACTGCACCGTCTACAAGTCTGTTCTAATGCACCACTACAGTCTGTTCTACTGCACCGTCTACAGTCTGTTCTACTGCTGCACTACAGTCTGTTCTACTGCACGTCTACAGTCTGTTCTAATGCTCGTCTACAGTCTGTACTACTGCACCTCTACAATCTGTACTACTGCACATCTACAGTCTGTTCTAATGGTCGTCTCTACAGTCTGTTCTAATGCACTCTACAGTCTGTTCTAAAACATGTCTACAGTCTTTTCTAATGCTCATCTACAGTCTGTTCTAATGCCTATTCTTCTGCACATCGTCAGTCTGTTCTACTGCACATCTACAGTTTGTTCTACTGCACATCTACAGTCTGTTCTAATGCAAGTCCACAGTCTGTTCTACTCTTTGTCTACTATAAACTGTTGTGATAATTGTCGACATTCTGTACTACTGCATCTCTACAATTTGTTCTACTTCACAACTACATTATGTTCTTATGCACGTCTATTGTCTGTTCTAATGCTCGTCCACAGTCTGCTCTAATGCAGGTCTTTAGTCTGTAAAACTGCACAAATACAGACTGTTCTACTGGGCGTCTACAATCTGTTCTAATGCTCGTCTACAGTCTGTTCTATTATGCACCGTCTACAGTCTGTTCTAATGCACATCTACAGTCTGTTCTACTGGGCGTTTACAGTCTGTTCTAATGCTCGTCTACAGTCAGTTCTAAAGCCAAACTAGAGTCTGTACTACTGCTGCTGCTCTGAAGTCTGTTCAACTCCAAGTCTACAGTCTGTTCTAATGCCATTTTACAGTCTGTACCTCTGCTCTACTGAAGTCTGTTCTATTGCACTTCTACAGTCTTTTTACTGCATATCTACAGTCTGTTCTACTGCACATCTACAGTCTGTTCTAATGCAAGTCTACAGTCTATACTACTGCTCATCTACAGTCTGTTCTACTGCACGTCTACAGTCTCTACTACTGCACTTCTAAAGTCTGTTTTAATGCACATATACAGTCTCTCTTCTAATGCAAGTCTACAGTCTTTACTACTGCTCATCTACGGTCTGTTCTACTGCAGGTCTAAAATCTCTTCTAATAAATGTTTACAGTCTGTTCAACTGCAAGTCTACAGTCTGTTCAACTGCACCTCTACAGTCTGTTCTAATGCTCGTCTACAGTCTGTATTACTGCACCTCTACAGTCTGTTCTAAAGCATGTCTAGAGTGTTTTGTAATACTTATATACAGTCTGTTCTAATGCTCGTCTACAGTCTGTACTACTCCATCTCTACAGTCTATTCTTCTGCACATTGTCAGTCTGTTCTACTGGACGTTTACAGTCTTTTTAATGCTCATCTACAGTCATTTCTAAAGCCAATCTAGTGTCTGTACTACTGCTGCTCTGAAGTCTGTTTAACTGCAAGTCTACAGTATGTTCAACTGCACCTCTACAGTCTGTTCTAATGCCAGTTTACAGTCTGTTCTATTGCTCTACTGCAGTCTGTTCTACTGCATGTCTACAGTCTGTTTTACTGCACATCTACAGTCTGTTCTAATGCACATCTACAGTCTGTTCCAATGCAAGTCTACAAGTTGTACTACTGCTCATGCGGTCTGTTCTACTCCACGTCTACAATCTGTTTTAATAACGTCTACAGTCTGTTCTGCACATTTACAGTCTGTACTACTGCACTTCTACAGTCTTTTTAATGCTCGTCTACAGTCTGTATTACTGCACCTCTACAGTCTGTTGTAAAGCATTTCTAGTAGTGTTTTCTAATACTCATATAGAGTCTGTTCTAATGCTCGTCTACAGTCTGAACTACTACATTTCTACAGTCTGTTCTAAAGCATGTCTACAGTGTTTTCTAATACTCATATACAGTCTGTTCTAATGCTCGTCTACAGTCTGTACTACTGCACCTCTAAAGTCTATTCTTCTGCACATTGTCAGTCTGTTCTACTGGATGTTTACAGTCTGTTCTAATGCTTGCCTACAGTCTGTTGTACTGCACGTCTACAGTCTGTTCTACTGCATGTCTGCAGTCTGTTTTGATAAACGTCTACAGTCTTTTCTACTACACATCTACAGTCTACTACTGCACTTCTAAAGTCTGTTTCTAATGCACATCTACAGTCTGTTCTAATGCAAGTCTATAGTCTGTACTACTGCTCATTTATGGTCTGTTCTAGTGCAGGTCTACAGTCTGTTTTAATAAACGTCTACAGTCTATAGTCTGTTCTAATGCTCGTCCACAGTCTGTTCTAATGCTAGTCTTAATTCTGTACTACTGCACATCTACGGTCTTTTCTACTAGATGTCTACAGTCTGTTCTAATGCTCGTATACAGTCTGTTGTATTGCGTCTACAGTCTTTTAAATGCACATCTACAGTCTGTTCAACTGCACGTCTACAGTCTTTTCAACTGCACCTCAACAGTCTCTTCTAATGCCAGTTTACAGTCTGTACCTCTGCTCTACTGCAGTCTGTTCTACCCGCACGTCTACAGTCTCTTTTTCTGCATATCTACAGTCTGTTCTAATGCACATCTACAGTCTGTTCTAATGCAAGTCTATAATCTGTACTACTGCTCATCTACAGTCTGTTCTAATGCGAGTTTATAATCTGTACTACTGCTCATCTACAGTCTGTTCTAATGCAAGTCTACAGTCTGTACTACTGCTCATTTATGGTCTGTTCTACTGCAAGTCTACAGTCTGTTCTAATAAACGTCTACAGTCTGTTCTACTGCACATTTGAAGTCTGTACTACTGCACTTCTACAGTCTGTTCTAATGCTCGTCTACAGTCTGTATTACTGCGTCTACAGTCATTTTAACTGCACCTCAACAGTCTGTTCTAATGCCAGTTTACATTCTTTACCTCTGCTCTACTGCAGTCTGTTCTACTGCACGTCTACAGTCTGTTTACTGCTCATATACAGTCTGTTCTACTGCACGACTACAGTCTGTTCTAAAGCCAGTCTAGAGTCTGTTCTACTGCTGCTCTGAAGTCTTTTCAACTGCATGTCTATAGTCTGTTCAACTGCACCTCTACGTCTTTTCTATTGTATGTCTACATTCTGTTCTAATGCACATCTACAGTCTGTTCTAATGCTCGTCTACAGTCTCTACTAACGGACCTTTAAATTATTTTCTTCTGCAGCATCATTAGACTGGTTTACTGGACATCTACAGTCTGTTCTAATACACGTCTGTAGTCTGTTCAAATACTCGTCCACAGTCTGTTCTAATGCAGTCTGTACTACTGCACATCTATAGTCTGTTCTATTGCTCGAATACAGTCTGTTCAAATGCCCAATAAAAGTCTTTACTACTCCACCTCTACAGTTTGTTCTACATCTCCTCTACAGTCTGTTCTACTGCAGCTCTACAGTCTGTTTTAATGCCAGTCTAGAGTCTGTACTACTGCTGCTCTGCAGTCTGTTCTACTGCAAGTCTACATTCTGTTCTACTGAACATCTACAGTCTGTTCTAATGCACATCTACAGTCTGTTCTAAAGCATGTCTACAGTCTATTCTAATACTCATACACAGTCTGTTCTAATGCTCGTCTACAGTCTCTACTAACGGACCTTTAAATTTTATTCTTCTGCAACATCATTAGTCTGTTTTACTGGACATCTACAGTCTGTTCTATACACGTATATAGTCTCTTCAAATACTCGTCCACAGTCTGTTCTAATGCAGTCTGTACTACTGCACATCTATAGTCTGTTCTATTGCTCGAATACAGTCTGTTCTAATGCCCAATAAAAGTCTTTACTACTCCACCTCTACAGTTTGTTCTACTTCTCCTCTACAGTCTGTTCTACTGCAGGTCTACAGTCTGTTCTAATGCCAGTCTAAAGTCTGTACTACTGCT